>JAIPRM010000249.1:38357-66884 GCA_025469315.1 Stegophylla sp. TES_Ste_2020 | reverse complement strand
TTTTTTTTTTTTTGATTGACCTAAGCCGTAAAATTTGATTGAAAACGCATGTAAACCATAATTTAGAATGTAATATATAAACAATATGAATAATTAAGATTTCATTGCATACCGACATGTTTTGAATAAAATTAATAATTATTGCTTACATACATAGGTAATTCATGATTAAAATACATAGTGATAAAATGAAAAATTGTAATAGTTTGAGATAGGTAAAAAAAAAAAAAAAAATGTCCCGGTTTCCAGAAAATAAAATTTGGTAACCCTAAGTTACACTGCACAATTAATGCATTGCTAAAATATAATACTCAGTAATACAATAAAGAGTAACCTAAAATTAATTAGTAATATTTACTCTATTAAACTATAAGTAGATTAGTTATAAAATTTCCTGTGCATATTTTTTATTTAAATATTTTTCACATTTTGATATTAATTTCTTCATTTCAGAAAACTCTACTTTTTTTAGAGCTACTTCTTCAGGCATCCATTTGCAAGTCAGGCGTTCAAACTTTAATTTAAATGGTTTATCTTCACCAATAAAACGAGCTAAAAAATAAGTGACTTTTTTTGGAAATCCAGTGGATTTTGAAGTGTACTATGAAACAAACAAATTATAACAGCATTAAATAAACAACAATATGACAAAAAAAATTATTTAGAGTCTATATTAGTTAAGAACTATATTATTTTTCAAATGAGAACGCACCGGGCTGTAGATAAAATTTGGTCTGAACCCACGCATGTCATAGAACTATTATATCTATAACATTACTAATTAAGTAGTAGTGGGATATTGTTCTGCGGCTTATCTATGTGAACCACATACGCAACACAGTGCATTCTCATTTGAAAAATAGTATAAAAATCGTAATAGAACAGCTCAACTAAGAGATAGTTCAGTTTATTCTTATTGAACAATCTTTATTTGTATCTTATTAGATATTTACCTATATTTATCAATACATAATTTTAAATATTCATTTACACATTTGACTAATACCATTTTATTGAATAAATTATAACCTAATTCTATTGTCAAAAAGTAAGTACTTACAAACATTTGTATCATTAAATTCATTAACATAATATATAAGAGAAAAATAAAAAATTTGATTTTATAAACTCATGATAAATAAGTAGCTATACTAGCTAATACTAATAAGCTAGCATATTATTGTGATAAATAAATTATAATTTTATTGTATAGTCAAAAAATAATTATAAATATTTGTATGATTAAATGTATTTACATTTTTAAAAGACCAATAATAAACACAATGTAATAAACTCATAATTAATCAGTTTTAATTATTTAGTGATGACTCCAAAAATAATGGGTTACTTTACTAGAAACCTTAAATTTTCAAAACTTTAAGTACGTAGCTATTACAAAACATACATTTTTTTTTTAATGACTGCTTTAAGTAATTTATAGTAACAAGGACATTTTTGAAAACTCCTCGTTTTTCTTATAAAATTAATATATTTAAATTTACTTAAATTTTTTTCACTAAAAGTTTCGCTAGATATTCTCCTACCTAAGTTATGAATTTCGTTAAGTTTTCAAAAAAAAATACCAACATCATTATAATAATACTGTAGAGATGACCTGATAAGATATTTTTACGAATCTGATAAACCAATATTTGTAACCCATAAAAAATCAATATCCGATCTGATATTTGAAAACGAAAACTATGAACTAATTTTGAAAATAACCAATATATTGATTGAAAACTCATAAAATAAGGAATGTTTTTTTCATAGGTGAAAGATACTAAACGTTTTCATTCTCAAAATGTTAAGTCAAATATCAGATTTCAAAAAAACTGATATCTGATATTACTGTATCCTTAATATCGACCGATATTCATAACCTTTGAAATTGCTCTTAAATACTATTTATATTTAAAATTAATACCTTTATGGATTCTTGGAAAGTATTATCAATATCGAGATCTTCTTTTTTGATTCCAGTTTCTTCTTCAGTTACTCGCAAAGCTGTTTCCATGGAACTCTCATTTTTCTTTCTGTTACCTAGATTAAACACAAAAAATACTATAAATTTATTGTATTGGATAATAATACAAGTAATTGTACCTTTTGGCGGAGAATAATAAAAATCCTCATGTGTAGAAAACAATAGTAAATACTCAAGAACATCATAAACAACATGTCTTCTATAAATTATGAATCCGGATGCTTCTCTTAGTACATTAGACATGGTTCAAATAAAAAAAAATATATATTATAAGTAGGTAACTTTATGTTTAATCAGTGAATGTGAATTACTTTTATACTAAATAAATTTAAAGCAAAAATGTTTTCAGGTTTTATATAAATCATCATAAATGTCATAATAATTCACTAGCTGTGGCTGTAATAGAATAATCACAAATTAGACAGTGGCGTAACTAGCGATTGTTACTACCTTATTGAGAGCCCTTAATAAAGCAAGTTGTTACTTAGAAAAAAAAATTTTAAAAATTGGTTTTAAGATTTATTTTCACATTTTATAATTATTACGAGTATATTATTGTGCTATGAGCTATTAAACTGTAAATACGTGTATAAAAAATATACTTTACTCAAATCTATTTATAACTAAATATATACATCAAATATGGGCATTTTAATAAGTACGGCATTTTGAAAATTTCCTATTTTTGATTTTTATGTAATAAAATTTTTGATTTTTGATATTAAGACTTGAAAATTTAATATGATCTCACTAACATATGTGACTAATTGATTTAAAAAATCTCAAAAATCGTTAGTAAATTTTTTTTTTTTATACCTGTTTGAAGTTGGAATTTCGATGAAATTCGTTAGTTTTACCTAAAATTACATACTTTAACATACATATAAGAAAATTGGCTAAACCGATTGTTTTGAAATTTGGTGCCTAGATAGAGAATTTCATTGTGAACATTTTGGTGCAATAAAATTTCTTACGGACAAATAATTAAATATTGTACAAGGGTTTGAATAAAAAAAAATCGGAGAAAATACAGACAGATATTAGGAGATATTTATAGATTTGAACACTTGGTTGCTGAAGGTTGATAATGTTTTATTGCATCTTATGTATTTTTCGACGCTGAATACAATGATGTGAATTAAAACACACATGCAACAATAGTTTTCTAACTATTTTATTCTATTTTGAAAATTCAATAGTTTCGGTTATCATACTTAATAGGTACTTACTATTTTACCTACAAGGTCAAGTTATGTTTTGTGACGTACCGGCCTTTCACGCGACAGTATCTGAGTTCGATTAGGCACTCCGAATTTTCGAATTTTTTTTTTCTTATATTATTAACTTCCTTCGTTCAAAATCGTTTTATTAAAGAAATGATTTATCTTTCTTTAAAATTCAATACACCCGTCAAGAGAATCTCACTCGACGTGCGAAGAACACCCCGACGAGCGAAGTATTTTATTTTATTATTGTTAAATAATAAAAATAGTAGGTATATTAAATATAAATGATAACTTACATGACTTTAGTTTTCTGTTGATTATGATCTTTCTGTGTAGTATGATTGTGAGTATCATTGCAATATATCAATAAACATTGATACAATATTATTATTAACACAAATTTTGAATTTAAATTCATTTTTGCTTATGAATAATCAGAAGAAATTTTCAACGTCATTCATTGCACGCATTTATCTGAATGAAAATAATTGTAATAATTCAAGTACCCATTATATCCGAATTAAATACATAATTTTTCCAATCATCATTAAATGTATTAATCTTAGTTTTAAAAGCAATGTCATAAATCAATTTAATGTATATTAATTATAACATTTAAAAATCATTCTCTGAAATAGTGGCATCCCAAAACCATTATCTAATGGGGGAGGGAGAAACAATGATTACATGTAATAATGAAATAAATAGTGTTATAATAAATTATTTAAAAAGGTCTTAATGCATAGAATGTTGTCAACCAAGAAACGACTCCTACGAACATTCGTGAACGACTGACTTTATTTCTAATGTAAATACAATACATAATGATTTATGTCCCCACTTTTGTTGAGTTAAATCCTAGATATCAAACAATATGAGCTAATAATAATATAATAACATTTACAACAATAGTAAAATAATAATATTTTATTTTAATTTTCATTAGGCTTACGATAATGCAGTAAAGTATGTAATTATCAATTATAATATCAGTTTTATATCAAAATTGTTTTATAATCTAAATCCTATGCTATAAGAGGGAGTCCATCCAGTGGCGTATTTACGAGGGGGATATGATTGAAAGATCCTCTCCTTGCCTATGTATTTTTTAATACGATACTAGCTGGTAATTGCGATGAGGCTTTTTTTTTTTTTGACTGCCGCCTAAATACATTTCTCAAGGCCACGACGCCTTATCAGTTATCACAGATTACACGGACTGCCATGTATATTATTATTATGTTATGCTGAATTTTTCTAGTCGAGTCGAGTTGTATGTGTATTTGCATTGCCGAATTTGGCATAAGAATAATATTATACATGGCAGTCAATGTAATCTGTGATAACTAATTAAGCGTCGCGGCCTTGAGAAATGTATTTAGGTGGCAGTCAAAAGCCACATCGCAATTACCAGCAATAAATGCTAGTATCGTATTAAATTTAGCGTCGAAAAGTACATAAGATGAGATAAGCGAATAACAATTCCTACACCTTTAATTGTGCTCGTTATTTAGAAATATAAATATACGATACAATTTGTCCGTATTCTCTTCGATTTTTTAGATACTGAGCAGGCGAAGAAGCTTATGTTTTTACAATGATGTTTATTTTTAATTTTTCTTCTTCTGTATATACTTTTTCGTTTACAAATACATGTCCAAAGGTTTCGATCAGTAACTATATAGATCCAAAATTACATTCAGATGGTACTTTAGAGAAGTCATTTTTCGAAAGTCTCATTACTATTTCCAAAAACAGGGAAAATCTGTCGAAAAATTGACAAAATACTTATGCAATTACCGGAATTTTTGTTTTTTGACATAACTTCTAAAAATAATGCTGCTAGGGACTTGAAACTTTCAGCAACTACTAAAAATAGTCAGAGGAACATTTTTTTAAAAATTTCAAAAAGATTTGATCGATTTTGAGTAAAGTACAGCATTTTGAAAATTTCTCATTTTTGTTGGTTTTTATCGAGGTTTTTATGTAATTAAATTTTTGATTTTTGATATTAAGACTTGAAAATTTAATATGATATCACTGACATATATGTCTAATTGACCTGAAAAAAATCTCGAAAATCGTAAGTCAACATATTTCTCTACATCCGCTCGAAGTTAGAATTCCGACGAAATTCTTTAGTTTTACCTAAAATTACACACTTTAATGTACATAAAAGAAAATTGGTTCGATCGATTGTTTTGAAACTTGTTACTTAGGTAGAGAATTTCATTGCGAATATTTTGGTGCAATAAAATTTCTTACAGACAAAGAATTGAACATTTTACAAGGGTTAGACATTAATTATCGTGAAATTTTGTTTAAATTAAATATTTTAACAACATGACAATAAACAAAATAATATAGTTCTTACTTTTTGTTCGCCAACGATAAAATTCATTATACTTATAGCGAACATAGGACAAAAAGGTACGAATTAAAAGCTTTTTGTCTTAAGATACGGAAGGTATTGATCATCCGTTGACTTGACATGAAATAGCGAAAAATGTACACGGGCAATCTACAGGATTTCTACTCCCTGAAACAATAGAGTCTAGTAATAAGTCTAATAATAAGTCTTCAACGACAGTCAAAACGGTAAACATTTTGTAAAATATGTGATTTGTTTACTTATATAATATGAAAACATCATGTTTTTTTTCTTTGTTCGGTCGAGGCCCACGATTTTGGTAACTGGTGCATGCCGTCGTAAACGGGGAGCCTAGACGTGTATGTATACCACGTAATCCCGTCGTTATCTGCAAATAAGAAAACACTCCGATCCCCCTCCCCCGGTTAATATCACCATTCGCCAGTGTATTGACTCGTACATCATCGTTATCGTCGTCGTCGTCGTAGACTCCGCTTACTCGCCACAGACATCGTGTCACCGCCGCTCAAAAGGTCGTGACCCCTTCTATCCACCCGTCGCGGAGTTCATATTAAGACCAATTTCGACTCTGACCGTCGCCGCCGCGACAGTCTTCATTTGGTCACGACGTTTCACCCAGGTAATAACCATTCAGCACGACTGTCCGCCGACGTTGTACAACTGCGTGAATTCAAAACCGCGACAATGGCAGACTTCCAGGTAGACGCGGGATACGCGTTGATGACCGTCAACTCGCAGTTGATTTACAAACCGACCGAACAGCGCGACGACCCGGAACCCGACAACGATCACGAGGTGTACGTCGGCAATTTGCCGGTGCACTACACTATTGAGAAATTCGTCAAATTCGCTAAGTGAGTTTTTCCTATTTTTGCAATGTCGGTAGTCGGTACTACCTACAATTAATATTTACACCTTGGGCAAACTCTATGCCTTGGCGTTCCTCCACCGCCTTTTTAATTCAATTTTTTCACTTTTATTATTAATATTATTTATTTTTTGAATTAAGCAAAAATAATAAAGATTATAATAATTACTTGTACCTATCAAAACATTTTTACAGGGTCATGGAGATAATAAACTATATTATAATCAATAGCTAAAACTGCTAAAAGCTAAATTTTAAATGTATAGGTACCTAGATACATAAAAAAAAAAATGGTTAGCAATTTTTAATTTTAAATATTTATTAGGTACCTAGGTATCATATTTAATTATGATAGATTCATAAGTATATTTATGATTAATAGTTTAACTTGAGTATACTGTCATAATATTTATTATTACAATAATATTAGGATTTAAAATTTCATGTACACTTTTCTGTTTTATAATTTCAAAGAAATCCATTTATTGTATATTTTTATTGTATGTATGTCTATTGTACGACTACTTAATTTAGACGAGATTATTCATCTGCAAATACTAATAAAAACAATAATAATAATTATTCATAATGTTTAAATATTTTACTCTACATTTTTTTTTTTTTTACATGTTTTGGGTCAAAATCTAATATAAATTATATAAGATATATTTTTACCAATTGCTGATCACCATCCCATAGCTACATACAGAACTGATCGGACGTTTTTCCGGAACATTATGAGTGACCGAAAATGATTATTTGTATGATGGTCATTGGCGCAACTTAGAAAATATTTATTTATTAATTAATTTATTTTTTTTTTTTGGGGGGGGAGCTAATTTGTTTATTTGATTAATTTAGCCCCCAAAAAGGCATATTACCTTATGTTATTCTCAAAAATTCTGGAAGGGGGGCTTTGAGTATTTTTAAAGGAGCTTTATATCCTCAAGCCTCCCTCCTTAATTGCGCCTATGATGATGGTCGCGGTTGAATAATGAAAATACGTTGGCCTCTAGGTCGAAATAAAAAATATTTATTTCTATAAATCTTACCTTGGACTTAGGTACATTGTTTTTCTAATTAATACATCTGAGATGTTTTTTTTTCCATGAAAAAATTTAAGGGGAAAAGTGAAAAACAATTATTACGGCTCGCTCAGCTGATGTCTGAGAAAAATAAAATATGAATTAAAGGTTTTTACCAACACCGTTTTAACACATGATTTAATTCCAAGGAGATCACTAAATATATTGTATAATCCATCAGATGTGTTGTCATAAGAGCTCCTAGGACTCGTTTTTAATTTAAGTTTTTCATAAAATGATTTTATTCGTAATTTTTTCTTCCAGAATATTAAATGAAAAGGCTAGACTTCTTCACATCACGGGATTTTTCGCTCCTAAGGTAGAACAGTCTTGATTGGTGTGTTGAATTTTAAAGAAACGATAAAATAAATCATTTCTTCAATAAAACGATTCTTAGTGGAACTTCAAGGCAGTTATTTTACAAAAAAATATAAAAAGAAAAGGAAAAAAGCCGGACATACTTCGCACGATGGGTGTACTTCGCACGACGGGTGGTATTCTCTTGACGGGTGTATTAAATTTTAGAGAAACGATAAATCATTTCTTTTGAGAAATTTTATAATTGTCCTCTCTAAAGTACATTCAAATAGCGAATTTGGTCTCAAAAAGTTGCCGGTCAAAACTTTTGGTCAAGTATTTCCATATAAAAAGCGTTGAAAAAAGATTAAAAAATAAATATCATTGTAAAATCAGTAACTTCTTCGCTTAACTCAGAATCTAAAAGGTAATTAGAGGATGACAATAATAATAATTTTAATGAACAGTATTGGATACTCGACGTTCCTAAGGAGTTACGATTAGGCAATTTCTCATTTTATTTATTCAAGCGCAGTGTCGTCTGAAGAGTAAATTATTCTTAGTATGGACGCCTGGAAGAGGGGCAGCATTTACTCCTTCCGGGAAAAGCTGTTTTAACTTTTATTGTTGTACAAACAAATACTTCATTGTTTTTTTTGATTTAAATATAGATTTATAAATTCGAAAGAAATAATATTAATACAAAAAAAAAAAAAAAATAGTGTGTACTTCGCCCATTGGGGTGTTCTTCGCACCTCAGGTGAGATATTCTTGATGGGCGTGTTTAATTCTAAAGAAACGATAAATCATTTCTTCAATAAAATTATTTAGAACGGAGTTACTATTAATCACAATAATAATTATCAGTTTTAAATCATTTAACTTAAATGATGAACTAAAAATTATTTTATTACATACAACATTAAATGTTGTATGTTTTATACGAATTTATTTACGATTATATTTACAAATACTAATATATTTTACGAAAAACGAAAACTGCTTTTCATATATTCCCTTGCACTTCATGAATACTCCATAAATAATTTCAAATTTTAATAAAATATAAACATCATAATAAAATATAGTAAAGCGGCTCTAACTATCGTAAATCAACATTAATGCACTATAATAATATATTAGTATTTATTTCTATCAAATCGCCTGTGGACAGTCACGGTTGAAAAAAGTGCGAAATATTTAGTTTACCAGGTAAGATTTGAATCCGGTACTCTCGCATTAGAATTTAACTCCTTAACTAGTAGACTGCAAGAACAGTGTTGAAAACCGTTAAAATAGTAGGTATTTAATAAAATAACCGAAAATATTGAATTTTCCAAATAGAATAGTTTGAAAGCTATTGATGCACGTGGATTTTAATTCACACTATCGTATTAAACGTCGAAAAATACATATGATGGTGAAAAAACATTACCTATCAACCTTTAGGGCAGAGGTTCGCAAACTTTTCAGGCCAGGTACTCCCACTTTGATCAACCCCAGACGTTTAGTCATGTTTAAAGTACCAAAAAGTTAAAAAATAAACAACAAAAAAGCCGGACATACTACGTAAGATGGGTATTCTTCGTACGACGGGTATTCTTTGCACCTCGGGGGTGAAGCTCTTGGTGAGTGTATTAAATTTTAAAGAAACGATAAATAATTTCTTTAATAAAACGATTCTGAACGAAAGCTTCAAATACTATATAATAATAATAATTTTCGATAAGGAAATATATTTCAACAAAATGTTATTTAATAATGCTGGATATTGTGCGTGCGTGCGTGTGTGAGTGAGGTGTGTGTGTGTGTGTTAACATAAATTACCAAGAATTATTTAATTATTATGCCACGTACTTATTTAAAATGTAATACATCTAAGCATGGGATCTATCTATTCTATAATATTATATATTATATAATTATTATTATAGAATAGAACACTCCAAGAGTATCTGACTCTAGGAGCGTAGAACATCCGTGGTGCAAAGTATATCCGGCTTTCTTTTTTATCATACAATTTGAATTTGTGGCATTATGTATTTGTAAGATCAAGGTGCACAAGTTTCTTCATATTTAATTCTCACTATGTTTACATTTGTATTTTAAGCGCTTCGGTTAATTTATATACCAAATATTTTTACATTTCAGAAAGTCTGGTTCAGTTTACAGTGTACGTCTACTAAAAGGAAGTGGAGGCTTGAATAAAGGTTTTGGTTACATTATGTACAGAGATTTGACTGCAGTAGATAATGCTATAAATATGTTAAATGGAACTTTTTTGGCCGAGAGTGATGTCAATAAGCCTTTGATTGTACAAAAAAGCCTTTGTAACACAATTATGATGATCTATGGATTATCAAAATATAATAACACCAAACAATTTATCAGGAAGGTAAGAATTTTATTTAATTACAAATCAAGTGTTTTATTAATTACCTTTTCATTATTTTCAGGAAATAAGCGATTTTGTGATCAATCATCCAACACTTTTGTTGAAGTTTGAATGTGAAGATGATACCAAGTTATTTATATCTTTTAAATCATTAAAGTAAAATATAAGATTAATTTTTGTTGAAGTTATAATTCAATTACACCTTTATTGTTATTTATATAGAGCTGCACAAATTTTTAAAAAAAAACAGAAAGATGTATTTAATATCTATGGAGCTAAAATGTACTATTTTAATGATACAGAGAATTGGGTGAGTAAAAAAATTAAAAAATTCATATAACATATTATAAAATACTGTTTTAGTTGATCAATAGAAGATTTAATAATATATAATATAGTAGATAGTCATAGGCATAACTAGATGGGGGATTAGAATCAGTATATTTCAAGGCCTTTTCAAAATTATGTAGAAAAACCTTTTACAATTTCTAAAAACTAAAGAATTGTACAAAAATGATATTTTCGAACAATAAAATAGTTTCATTAAAAATGTATTTTGGTTAATCTTGATTAATGTTAAAATAAGTTTTCATTAAAAATGAATGATGGCACTTACTCACACCATTTCTTCAGCATCATAGGCTAGGTTGCAAAAGCTTCACAAATCAAAAATATTCATGGACTTGCTATGAAAAAAGAGCTTTTTTTTGTAAGTTAATGTATATATTTATAATGGATATAAATATAATTTAAAAATAAATATAACTTAGACAAATATTATTTATTTTTAGATTCTGAGCAAAGCCAAGAAGCTAGTGTATTTACAATGATCTTTACTTTTATTTATTTTATTTTTCTGTAAACACTTTGATGGAAATACTTGTCTAAAAGTCTCAACCAGCAACTTTTTGAAACAAGATTTGCCTCTAGATAGTACTTTAGAGAAGTTATTTGTCAAATTTCTCAATTTTCTTTTGGGTAAAAATTTGGAAAAAAGAGTACTCGAAAACTGTCTTTTTTTTTATCTAAACTTTATGAAAATTTAAGCTTAGATGGACAGTAATATGAGAAATATTTTGAAACAAGAAAATTTTGAAAAGTTAAAAAAAAGAAATTGGGAAATTTTTAATACTTTTTTCTTGTTATTATTATTATTTTTTTTTCTGTTTCTTTATTTATTGAACAAAAAAAAGTTAAGTAAAGTAAGCAAACTAAAGTCAATTTAAAAAAAATAAGGTGAAATAAAGTAGTGTAATGAATGTAAAAAAAAAAAAAAATAAGGTATAGTAAAGTAAATCAAAGTAAAGTAAAATAAAGTAATGTAATGTAAAGTAAAGCAAAGATATAAAATATAGACAAGAGAGCCGGACATACCTCGCACCTTAGTTATTCTTTGCACCTCAGGTCAGATACTCTTGATGGGTGTATTGAAAATTACAACTATTATTGTTCTTTATATTATTAACTTCCTTGCTCAGAATTATATTATTATATTATTATATTATTGAAGAAGTGATTTATTATTTCTTTAAAATTCAACCAAGAGTATCTGACCCGAATAGTGAATAATATTAGTGATAAGAAATATGTCCAGTTTTTTATTAATGTCTTTACTGTATTTAATCAAACAGTGCACACTCCTCGAATCAAAATCGAGAAGTCTAAGTGTGTTTGAAAACACGTGACAAGCTTAGTGTCACATAATTGTAAAACAATCCACATCATTCTCTTTCTTGCTATTATAGTGAACAATATAATATAGAAAATCTACAAAAAAATGTTTCAGTACTATTCTTCTTATATTTAGAATTGAAAATGTGTATTAACTTAAATGCTTAAGTTGTTTTACAGTCCATGCAACAAAAACTGGCCGATGACCCCCAAAACTCATCCGCCATGATCCTGCCATTAGCTACAGGTTTTCACACTACACTGCACCACTGTGATTTTTACACAATAGACGATTAGTTTTACATTTATGATGACCATTGATTGAAAATTGCTGCTAGAGTCACTGGGCAGTTTTCGTTGCACAGACTATAGGTTTATTTATAGTCCACCACCACACAGATATCAGAGTTGACTAAGTATAATCGACTAATGAAAATGACTGCTGAAAAACAAATATGAATTTATTTGAAATAAAAGTAAACTGTAATATAAAAATGAACTAAATTAGTAATACTATTAAATTAGTGTTATGTATATTTATTTTTTTAATTGGAACATAAATAGGTAATTTCATTTTTATACAGTATTGTTTTATTTTTAACTGAATATAAGTAAGTGTTTATTGGGCATTGTATTGTTTTTAAGTTTTTGGTAAGATATTTTTAATTTTACCTCCTCATCAAATATCCTAAGTACTTCTTAAAAGAATGAATAGAATTCTAACACTTTAAATTACAGCATATTGTAGTGGTTTTTCATAACAAATCGATGGGCATTTTTGATTTGTGGAGTATAGCAATAACACAGACTGTGTGTAAAGAGTGAGTGCAATATTTTTGATCTTCAATTTTTAATTTTTTAAAGAACTTTAGTTTTAAATTTATTAATACTGAGTGAGCTGCAGTTCAGTGGATGGCAGGGCGATAACAAACAAGTAGATACTCAAAATTCTTTGATTTACTAAATAGAACTGTTACATTTTGAAAATGTATACTTTTTAAGGGTACCCAGAGCTTAAATGAAAAATTTGCTTTCAACTTTTCAAATTTACCGTAACATAACAGCCATGTTATATAGCCATATTATACCTAACCCATGTATAATCGTAATTAAACAATAAGAGGATTAAGTCCCCTTTAACCTAGTTATGCCTATGTAAATATTAGTTACTAGTTTCAGTTAACAAATATTTTATTAATTATTTTGATTACCTACTAATTTGTAGATAAATAAACTGATAAAAATAAAATAATGTAATATTGTAGTAATAGCATTTTGTTTTTTTTTTTAGTAAAAACTACAGTATTAATTCATATCAAAAACTCATTAAAAATCAAATGGAAGATACCTACATAATATATTAATTTAAACAATTCTTCAATTTACATATATAGGTATACGTATATGTATTATATTATTAATTTAAAATTTCAAATACTATTATATTTATAAAATAAAAAAACTGAATAATCAACCAAAAAAAAAAAAAAAAAAAATTATAATAATAATAAATAAATAATAAAAAAAACTAGGCATATAGCTACTTAACTTTTAATGTATTACCTATTTTTAAATATAAAATTTCAAGATTCATATAAAAAACAATAACTTATTCTTTTAATCAGTTTCATACCTATTAATTATTATTACATTTTATTTCAGTCTTATAATATGATATTGTTATCTAATTATATTGTTCTGTGATTTATATGAGTTATAATGCATACCTCATGCATAATAATCCATATGAACCCGATAACCTTTATTTTTATTTTAAGCAATGATTATAGTTCTTTATATACCCTGTCATTTTTTTTTTTTTTATTAATTTAAAAGAAAAAATTTTAATTAAAAATAAATAGTAACATAAATATAAAGAATTAATTAATTGAAATTATATCCCTCCATCAAAGTATTATTAGATGTATAGACAAGTGCAAATAATGTTTGTTATAATGCTAATGTTGTATTTGTAAAAGAAAACTACAATGTTTTTATATTATTTCACTAAATATATTATAAAATAATCATAATAAATGTTAACTAAATTTACCTACTTATTTAGATCACAATAATACAGAATAATATTTGTGTGTAACTAACATTCCAATAATATTCAAAATGTTGAAAATTATTCAAATAATGGTAAAATAATAATGATATAGTTAGCATTTATAACTATTAAGTTTAGAACAAAATTTTAATTAGTTAATCATGTTAAAATGTATTATACAATTTTAATTACATTATTTTGTTGTTTGAAATTATTATTTGACATCAAAAATAATTGCTTTTAATTCTTTATTATAGGTACATACTTTAACTTAGTACCATTTATTTAACCACTGTATATAGTTTATCAGTGTATTTGATATATTTTCACTTCATAATATAATAAGATTGAAAATTAACATATTTTTTAAAGAGTTGCACCTACTTAAATGAGTCAAACAAATAAAATAACTCAGCTTTTAAAGTTAATATTGTATCTATCTGAATTGATAAAAATAATGAAAATAGATAACTGTTATCATTCTGCTTGGTAGTAGGCTTAGATTATAAACATATCATATATATAGTATATGATCTAAGGTAGTCAGCATGTTCTCTGTTCTTACTTCTTTTTAAAACTACCGAATTCAATTATATATCAAATATCAATCTTGTTTGAATATTTAATTTCTTTATTATTCTTTATTTCATTATTATTTTGTCCATTAATTTGTGTTTGTTAAGTTATTCTTATTTTTCTTACTTTAACTATGTCTAACTCTGTGTATGATAGTTATGTATCTCCATTGTCAACAAGATATGCATCAGTAGAGATGAAATTTAATTTTAGTGACAGGAAAAAATTTACTACTTGGAGAACTCTTTGGACTTTGCTAGCACAAGCCGAAAAGGTAATTTCTCTTTTTTTTGATAATTAGGTAAAAGCATAAAACACAGTCTTATAAATTTTTCTGAAACTAATTTGAATAGGCTGTTATTTATATGTATACTTTGGTATAATCTGGTATCTATGGGCTTGGAACAATACCTATATAATTATCATTTGTTTTTATTTCTATTTACCATACAAACCTTTGTAAATAAGTTATTGGTCTATTAGTAGGTATATATAAATTGTAGTCATATTAATGGTATACTAATGTCTATTGATACAAATACAATGCTAATATGTATTTAAACTACCTGTATATAATATATATATTTTCATTTTATATAGGAAGGTATATAATAAATATATAGGTGTAGGCAGGTATACTTATTTAACACAATTTGTAAATAGTTATTTTACATCAATTTAACTTTTTTAAAGTTAATGCCTCCTTGAAAAGTAAAATATTTTTCAGCGCCCCCTAAAAAAAAATAATTACTTTAATATTGTGTAACTGAAAACTAAATAGAACATAACATAGTATATGTAGAACTGGTAATGTAGTCGGAACAGTAATGATTTTGAGCATGCTGTCCTGCTATTTATTAAATGCTGTTCGGGACAAAAATTATACAGGTTTCTTGAAATAAGTCTTGTATTTTGAAAAATGTTAGATACCTATCTGATGTTTTAAATTAACAATATCAATTTTCAATTTAAAAAAAACAAAATAAAGGTAAGAAGTGTTCACAAAAAAAAATAAAAAAATAAACATCATTGTAAAAATAAAAGCTTCTTCACTTCGTTCAGAATCTAAAAATTTAATGAAAATGTTTATACTATGTATTTTTATGATTTGTTTAAAATTGTCTTCCTACTGTGGAACAGCAGCTGTTATTGTGTTAGTCAAGCCCACAGATATGTAAGCATGCATGTTTAAATATCTGTGGTTAGGATTAAATGTTTATATCCAAGTGTCATAAGAACGATTTTCAAAATTGTACTACTTACATCAAATCATAATGTTTATTGGAATAATTTTGTTCTATTTTTAAACATGTTATTGATAAAATAGGAACTTCAATATGACAATTTAATCAAATTAATTAATAAATAGGTAGGTACAAATATTGGTACAGTTAGAATACAAATTTCGGGGAAGGGGGTGCTAAAATATTTATTTGTTGGTTTTAATGTCATTTAATGGAATCAACATTATGCAATATATTATAAAAATTCTGAGGGGGTTTTCTATGGTTTTTTTTTAGAGGGAAGCAAAGTCTCCTTAGCCCCCAAATAGTTGCTCAAATGGATGGAGGGGTTCCTAAAATGAAACGTCTCGATTTTTAATCTCAAATAAATGGCAGCCTTATATGTTAGACATTTTAAAATGTTTGCTCCTTTGTAAAATCCAATGATTATCACTAAATATTTGTCTAAATCACTTGTGGTTAATTAAATTAATATTTTAGCATATTATTCATTAAATTTATGGTTTAAAATTTAAATACCAACTGAAAAATAAAAAAACCCCATAAGTTTTCTAGGTAACAATATTATACAAGTAATAATTAAATTAAACTTACTGTTATCACTTTGATTGCTAAGTATCTGTATGATTAAAATTGTATTGCTTGATTGGTATTTGATATATTTTGTATATTTTATTAGACATTTACTTGATACCTTTCTAACCATAACATTAGTATTTTTAGAAGAAAATAGATGATCATTTTACTAGTATAGCATGTAAACTGTAGTTCTGAAGTATGTATCTTATTTCTATGTTGGTACTGTAAGTATACAGGTAAATAATATGTACTCTTCATTTTAATTTTGAATTGAAGGAAAGGTGGGAAGATTTAAAGAAGAATATTTCAATTAATCCACAAGGTAACCGAGTGAGATTTGTTCCAATTGTTCCCAACAACGTTAATCGCCTTAATGCATTTCCACCAAATCCGCCTAAAAGTCTGTTATTTAAACCTTTTATTCAAAAACATATGATTAAATGTCCCAGTAAAGAAAATATGACCTCAACACATGATCATAAAAATGACCAAGAAAACAAAAACACCTTGTCAGTCACACACGTGGAATCATACTTTTATCCAGCCAAATTTAATATAAAAAAACATAAATCTGTTAGCTTACAATTATCCCAGCATTCACGAGAAGAAAACATTCTTGATATATCAACTTCTTTTGGAGAAAAATGTGATATAAATGTGTTGAAAAATAGTTTACCCAAATTACCATTGCGTACTATTTGGAATAATCCGAATAACCACAATAGAACAAATGATTATGAGTATACTATACCATCAAAAAACAATTTAATTAAAAACTCATTTTCATCGAGCTTAAATTATTTGCCCCATAGTGTACCAGCTGCAAATCATGCATTTAAATCAAAACTCCAAAATAAGTCTCAAGTATTGCCAAATCCAGTGACCACAGTTAATAATTCTAGATACATTAAATCATCTTATTCAGTATCAACACCTCCTAATCAAAAATTGTACCCAATACCTGAAAATGAAGATCCTAATTCTTCATTTTTTACTTCGGTGAATGATAAGACGTTATCTTCTAATATTGGTGAAAATATTAATATTTTAGGACAAAATTCATTTAATTGTATTAACCATCCTTTTAACATTGGCGATATTTGGAAAGATTATCGGTGTCAGAACCAAGACTTTAATAGATATACTTAAGTATTTTAAATTTCTTAAATAATTATTCCGTGTTCTCGTGATAAGTAAATTTTAGTTTTTAACTGCACATCGTTCTAAATAATATTAATATTAATATTATAACCTAAGAACATTATTTAAAAAATATATTGTTAAATGTTAGATAAGATAATTTCTTAACAATAACGTCAATAACTAAATTTTATTAATAATAGTTGTTTTATTTTTTTTAGATAATTTGTTTTTATTAATCATAGATTAATTTTAGACAATATTAAAACACTGTGCTAAAGTATAAAATAAAATGTTTGACAATTTTTGAATAGATTTAAAATAAAATTTGATATTTAAAAATATTTGTATAAATAACTTTTATTGAAGAACATTCAATTCTCTTTGTAAACTTTAAACTTAAATGATCTATTTAGTTTTATGTTACATGTTCATTATTACCTTTAAGAATTAAATTGATAAATATATTAAAATAATAATAATAAAAAAAAAACAGTGCTAAAATTTTAATTATATCATACATTTTAAATAAAGCATATAGTAGGCTTGTGTATGTTTAAATATTATAAACCTAAATATATGTATATATATATATATTTATATTATGTATAGTATATAGTATGCAATTCAGCCTATTAATTATTATTATTATTATTATTATTATTATTTTTTTGAAATGTTGATAATTATTAATACTAAGGTGTTATATGTGTTAAAGTGTTTTTTTTTTTTTTAAATGATGTAAAACTTGATATTATAATAATAAAATATTTGTCGATTTAACAAGTGCAAAAGTATTTATATTGAATTAAAATAAAAATTATAATTCATAGTTGTTCTTTAAAACTTACAATTTAAAATAACATTAATTATAATATTGTGTTAAGTACTGGTAAATTTTCTATTAATTCATTTTTAAGACAATTACCAACCTGTTTATATAATAGTTAATAATATAACAACAATATTTTCTGGTATTTTATTATCAATGATTATTAATTATTAATGGTTAGCTTATAAAATGTACTTCTAGACTGGTGTACTTAAACCTTACATGTATATTGTGTATGTTGGTATTCAAAGTTTATATAGACGTGTGGCGCATTAAACAAAATAACATATATTGCAAAAATATACTATTACAGTATTTGTAAGTATTATTATAACAATTTTATAGATTTGTGTTGTGTGCATTGCAAATGTGTGAATGTAAGGAAAATTAATTCGCTCTTTAATAATATCGTACTTATGTTAAGCAAAAAAGCAACTAGGTAATTGCTTTAAGATAAAATGTGTTATAAAGCGCTATTTAAGAATACACCCCAGTACAGATCATCATACTTCTTATAGTAGTATAATATACAAATAACAACAATTATTATTTTGGCTAATAGTAGTTGTTGTTCGCAACAAGTACATTGATACTTTTACATATCCCGTCAAACTATTGTCTGTCGTCGATTTACCCATACTTGAATGTCAATACAAAGTCGGCAAAAAATGTGATGGAAGTTAACGTAGCCATTACAGCCGATGATATCATCAGGTCCATCCGGTTCTTGGATGGACGTACCTGTAGAGCAGACTGGAGTGCCCTCCAGTCAGAGAATATGACCCCGGCAGCAATGGCCAGCATCACACCATACCAACATGACGCGATCAAACACTGTAAATACAGAAATGCACATGATAAGGTAGTGTCTAGGCACATGGACTAGGCTTAAGTGCTACTAGGGCTCAAGGATGCTAGTTATTTCAAACCTTTTCATAATCACGTGTGACCACATAATGTTATTATTTCTTTACATTGAACGATTAGAAAATATTGTATTCATTAATAATACAATGCTTTCAATAAAAACAAACTATAAGAATAATTTTCAATTTTTACAAGCCAATTGATCAAATATATGTATAATATTATATTACTTTATATTAGAGGAATTAAATATAGTAACTTTCAGATGTGAAAAACAATAGGGAGAAACAATATATCAAACATATAATTTTATGTTTAGCATTAGTCTAATTGTTAACAAATATTAAAAGATTTTATTAAATTGGGTTTAATAAAAGATATCTGGTTTATCAATCACTGTATAATTTTAATCATTATTTTTACACTAAAATGAAGTAATTACCTACAAGATTTTTAGTTATTTAAATCACTTTATTTAGATATAAGTTATTTTAGTCACTTTTTCAAAGAAATGTACATACTTGATCTCTTCTAACACTTATCGATCTTAAAATATATTAATATAATAGATAATAATAAAAAATGTTTTCGAAATATTATCACCAAACAATAATATTAATTATTAGATATTATTATTTGATTGTATAAAGGCTGTGGTGATAATGTATAGATATTACTCTAATAGTATGACTGAAAAATTACATTAATTTCCTAAAATTGTTTTAGTTACTTACCTATTATTTGTTTGATTGTGAAATTTTTTAAATAGAAAAATAAGTATTTAGAAAAGATATATTGGAGGCAAATAGTTTATGATTGCAGGAATTCAAGATATTTTACTTACTAACTATATTCTTAGAGTTTGTTGAAAATAGATTTAAAAAAATTTTCATTTAAATTACAAAATTTTGAAATTAAATTAAAAAAAAAAAGTATAGACAAGAAAGCTGGACATACTTCGCACCACGGATATTTTTTGCTCTTTGAGTCTGATACTATTGGTGGGTTTGTAGAATTTTAAAGAAATGATAAATCATTTCTTTTTTTTTTTGCATATGGCGAAAAAAAAAAAAATTCTTTAATTAAATTGTTCTGAACGAAAGAAGTTAATAATATAAAGAACAATATAATAGTCATCATTTTCAACACACCCACCTAGAGTATATGACCCAAAGAGTGAAGAATATGCGAAGTATGTTCGGATTTCTTGTCTATACTTTACTTTGTTTTTTTTTTATCTAATAAATAAAGAAAGGAAAAGAAAATAAAGTGTTAGAAAAATGTCCAAAATTTTTTTATTCACATTTTCAAAATTATCTTGCTTCAAAATATTTCTCATATTATTGTTCATCTATATTTAAATTTTCATTAAGTTTAGGTTGAAAAATGATGGTTTCCAAGTCTTTTTTGTCAAATTTTGGGTAGTCTCCCCCTCCCCCCTCCAAAAAAAAAAAATTGAAAAATTGAATAAATTACTACTCTAAAGTACCAACTAGAGGAAAATCCAGTTTCAAAAAATTTCTGATCGAGACTTGGAGATAAATCCATACGAAAAAGTGTTAAAAAAAAAAAAAAAATAATAAACATAATTTTTAAAACACTAGCTTCTTCATATCGTTCAGAATCTAAAAATATGCAAAATTAAACATCCTAATTCTACTTGATTTTACTATGATGTTTATTATTATTTTTTCTTTCTTCTTTGTGTAAACAGTATTTTGTGTAGAAATACTTGCCCAAAAGTTTCTACCATCAATTTTTTTGAATCAGAATTTGGCTCTAGATGTTACTCTAGAGAGGTCATTTTTCAAAATTGGAATTTTTTCAATGGGTTTACACAGCATAAAATGTGTTTTCACGTTATTTTATCTCGCATTAATTGTTTATTTGGTCGTTATAAAAAATTTGACAGCAACCAATTAATTTGTTGAATATAATATGTGAGGATGTTAACACAGTAATAGTCAATGAATGTTTATTTTCTAATTATATTTATTTTTAACGTTGATATCCTCCGTGATAAAATGTCCGCCCAGAATCGTTTTATTGAAGTTGATGATTAATCGTTTCTTTAAAATTTAACACACTAACCAAGTCACTAACCCGAAGTCCGAAGAATACCCATGGTGTGAAGTATGTTGGTTTTTTTTTTCCTCTATGAAAACGTAGTGTCTCTAGATTTAAGGAGCGAATTCGGTTTTTAAATTGCCTGCTTAGACGCATCGTTTGTGCTTGGCCACGGCCTGTATGGCACGGCGAAAAGGTATACACCACGGGTCGTAATTTGTGTGGGCAGCGAGACTTACCGGTTTTTTCGGTATTTTTTGTTGCAAGAAATGACTGACCACTATGAGCAAGTCGATCAAGACAGCTCCAGACATGGCCGAGTACACGAAACCCGCTCTGCCGGTGGTGGTGTGTAGCCTCGAAGAGTACGGACTGATGAGTAGACAAATACTAACAAAGCCCAATATCTGAAATGGACAACATGGTTAAGTTATAGTCAAATAATGTATGATATATAATACATTATATATACATATGGTACAATGGGTGAATTCGTATAATGTATGAGAATCTATGATTTCTATGAATCTATTATATATATATAATAATAATATAAATCTATGCCAGAGGTGTCTAACCCTAATGATTTTGCAGGCCACTTTGGAAATGCATATTAATTCCGAGGGCCGCACACAATTATATATATATATTCCCTGTTTAGATTTTGGATCAATACAAAAAAAAAATTTGAGTAAAAATTGTATACATTATGAATTGTTATTATTAGTTCTATTATTATTCGTAGATAAAAACAAAAACTTATCTGTATTAGGTAATTAGTCTATTGTACTCTTATATCAGAATATAAGAGTATAATATCTATACGCTGATTAGGTAACACCATTATGCCACCAAAAGAATTGGTGGCAAAATTTCTTATTAAAGTTTGGTTATTTATTTATTTATTACGAATTTTTAAACTTTTTGAAAATATAAATATCATTGTGTATAATTTTGAATCTTGAATGATTTCATGTAGGTAATTGTGTGATAATTAATTCACAAATAATTTAAAAACTCATAATAAAAAAATGTTCAAACTTTAATAAGACATTTTATTATCAAAATTTTTCTGACGATCAGGTTTAGAAAATGCAAACAGCCCTGAATGAAAATTGAAATATAATTTCGAAAAAGAAGGATTAGAATTATTATTAAATTTACTGATATAGTTAAAAAAAAAAAAAAAAAATCTGTTAATGATTTAAAATTCTAATATTTGTTACTCTTTAGTCACTTTTCAACTATTTCAACGAAACATTAGTAGCAGCTCTGCAATATCTATTTCAATAATTATCTCATACCTATCTAATTTCTTTTTAAAAATATTAAATATGTATAATATTATCTTATATCTAGATACTTTTATCGAGTATCTTTCCCGTCCCTGGCCGTATTATTGTTATACATGTTGCGTTGTACTCACGATCTCCACGACTTTGATGAGGAACGGCGAGGCGGCCAGCAGAGACTCTTTAAGCGATTTTTCGTTGGCCATGTTTGCGTGTCTGCTGCAGACTGCCGCAGTTGCGCCGATCTTACGTGTAAATTATTATGTTATATTGGAGTAGTACTCCACCTCCGCAGTGTGTTGTAGCAATAGGCGACTGACGTTGTTTTAAGCAAAACACACCTCTGCACAACAGAGGCAGTGTGTAAGGGGGCGAAACGACTTAATTGGAACTAATGGGACGCGACCGACCATCGCCACTGTCGCGTTCCGAATCGGTTATAAATAATATCTGGTTCATACTTAATTGTGGGGCAGGGTGTATACCACTCCCTCCAGAGAGACACTCAGGTTAGGTGCGCGATGTCTCCCATCGGCTCTCTCGCGATCTTCGCGCGTTTTACGCACGCTGTGGCAATATTGTTGTATGATTATTTATTTTTTCTTCACACCGTCCGTCGAAATAAACTGTTTACTTCATATATTATGCGTATAATGTACGCGTGACACGACGACACTATGAGTACAGGATGCCTCGACAAAAACGCGATTTTTTTAAATTGAAAAATATAGAAAAAATGTGTTAGAATTCGATCATGGGTTTGATGAACTTTGTTTGTTTTTACAAACAGATGGCTCCTCCTCCTTCATGCCTTGTTCGAGTAACGCGGTGGAAAAAAATTGACCTTGCAGTTTACCCGCGGCAAAGTCCCCGAATTTAACACGGTGGAACTTTAGAATTCCCATTCCATCATCGACCAGCTGGCGAAGGCCGTAAAAAAAATATTTGCTCGCGTGACTCGTTTAAAAATGGACTACCAAAAAATAAAGTCTTATCATTATATTATTATTATAATCTCGAGTAATAGTAATTTTTTTTCAGTTTTTGGTGATATATGTTTCCACAGTACCACGCCAATTCCTAGTCACCTGGTCCAGACAACACTACGCTGTCTCTTTTCGGCTCTATTATTCATCTTTTCAAATCCTAATTACTTTTGACATTAGCGAATTTGAGTTTTTGTTGACGTTGTAAAATTTTAATTTTGTAAATGAAAAAAAATCAGTGATAATAATGCAATTATGTTAACACCTAACCTTGAATGTAAACTGAAACAGTGTATTAAAAAAAGAAAATAGTGACGGGATTACAAATTCTTTTCAACTAATTTTGGACATGTTACATTAGCACATATGATTTCGACCCGTCGCAATGCTCCCATTTGGTCTCTTGTCCAAAAGTCTCGATCAGGTACTTTTGGGTGGGGTCATTTTTCGAAATTCTCAATAGTTATTATTGTTATTTATTGTCACGTTAAACACTTTTTTTAAAAATATGATTATTATCTAAAACATATTATTATCTACACATTTTGTATTCTAGAGACACGCACAAATGAAGAATACGTTTTGTTTAAAATAATCGCAGTCACCATTTCAATAAGTTTACCGCAAGAGTTCATTTGACCATAGGTCTTAATATTATATAATAATGTCGGTGAGTAGAAGATATAAATTATTAATAATAATACCACACTAATGGTGTGGTGAGTGTTTATATTTGTCGATTTTCTTTGTAAAAATCTATCGGTCTCTATTCGGTCACTATTTTTAATAAGAAAAAAAAAACTCGGTCTTTTTAGGTGTTTTTTTTAAAAAACTATAGCTGTCAACAACAAATGGGAGCACTCGTCCGGTGCGAACGTCGCCGCGGCCGCGCGCGACAAACGCTTTTCATCCGGTCGCTTTTCCGTTGTCGTGGCGCGCACAGAGCGGTGTTTTCCCCGCGCGCGAAACGAATCCGATTCGACGCGCACTGCACGCGTCGCGAAACACGTTTTCCGCCGCCGTTCTTGTCGCGTTTTTCCCGTGCTCACGACATTATTTATTACGTGCGTACGGTTGCGGCTGCGGCGGCAATAGAAAGCGGGGCCGTAAACCCCGTCGTCTGCTGTGTGGTAAATAACGCGCTGCAAACGGAACATTACGCACTGATGGTTAATCGAAGGCGCCGCCGCCGTGCCGCGTGCGCAGCTAACTCACCCACGTGTACACGCGGGATATTATACGGTGTTTATGGTAAAATTTGTATGTGTATGTATGATGTGGACGGGGTGATTTGTTTTTCGTTTTTTTCTCTCTCTTTCTCTTCTTTACGTAACAAGTCGAATTATTTCTCAACACAAATCGCCGTTTTTTTTTTTCTGTTTCTGTTTCTGCAGTTGTATATTGTTGTTTCGTATTCGTTTATTTTTATAATCTACACCGACTCTGCGCCGAAACGTCTATGTAATATTATTCTTAATGATATTAAAATATTTATATTGATATTAACCAGGGTCGCTTGGATTCTGGAAAACTCGGGGAATTTAATTAAATTCCACCGATTTACAGGTACTTAGTTGATTTTAAGGTTAAATTTATAGCATGTAAATTCCACTGGTACCTTTTTTCTACCTGAAAAATAAATGTAAACTCCACATGAAACTCTATACATGAAAATGGGTTGTCGATTTCATGTCAGTCAAAGTTGGTGGAGAGCAATTCAAAGATTTGGATTAACAGAAGATTATAAAACAAACACAGATGTAGGTGATTCCGGTTTAAAATTTGCTTTGGATTAGTATTTTAGATTTGAATGAAGTGAAGAAGCTGGTGTTTTTACAATGATGTTTATTTATTTTTTTTTATTTTTTTTTTCTGTGTACAACTTTTCGTATAGAAATACTTGTCCAAAAGTTTCGATCAATAACTTTTTGAAACCGGATTTGCCTCTAGATTGTACTTTAGAGAGGTCATTTTTTGAATGAAAAAAAACTACCCAAAATTTGACAAAAACGACTCGGAAACCATTATTTTTTGATCCGAATTTTATGAAAATTTAAACATTGATAAGAAATCCTATAAAAAAGAATTTGGCGCAAGAAAATTTTGAAAATGTGAAAAAAAATTTTGGACATTTTTTGAAAATTTATTTTTTTTCTTACGTAAGATTTCAAGCGAAGTAGGTATGTTAATAATATAAATAACAATGATATTCGTCATTTACAACACACCCATCAAGAGTATCTGACCCGAGGAGCGAAGAATACCCATAGTGTGAAGTATATTCAGCTAATTTCTAAATACTATACTTATCTTTGCTTTACTTTACTTTTTTTAAAAAAAAATGTTCAAATTTATTTTTTTTTGACATTTTCAAAACTTTCTTACGCCAAAATGTTTTTTTCTTATTATTGTATCTATGTTCAAATTTTCATAAAATTTGTATTAATAAAAAAGATAGTTTCCGAATCTTTTTTTCTTAATGTTGGGTAGTTTTTCTCAAAAGAAAATTGAGAAATTCGAAAAATTAACTTTTTAAAGAACCATCTAGAAGTAAATCCGGTTTTAAAAAGTTGCTTGTTAAGACTTGGACAAATACTTCCTTACGGAAAGGTATTAACAGGAAGAAAAATAAATATAGTAAAAACACTTCGTTCAGAATCTGAAATTATAAATTTATATGTATATTTATATGGGTACTAATAATACTAAATTATTTTGAAATTAAAATATTTCAAAAATTTAAGTAGCTAATTCATTTTTGTTTTTTGTGAACCCCTCCCCTCCTTGCAGGCGCTCTCGTTAGTAGCTACTATTTAGAATTTTTAATCATTTTCACAGATTTTTAGAGTTTTTATGATTTTAAATTTTGATTATTATAATTAACTATTACGTAGTAATATAATTTTATTGTTTTATCGTGATCATCGCTCTAGAATTCCGTAGTTATTCATTTTCGTTACATTCCGTCGATCAATCGCCTGTTTCTATATATTTTTTTCTCATCCGTTGTTTTCTTAAAAAAAATTCTGTTTATACTGTGTATAATGTCTATATATAACATATACACACACAATATTGGTACATCATGGTGTTTTTCCTTATACTCAATACCCGTGCATATATACACAAATCAAACACATCGATACGTTATATTATAGCTGCTTGAATGTATTGAACTAAACAGACGCACACGGCACACAAATTGTTTCACAATATACTGCCGTATCATAATGTTATGTAATATTCGTCAAAGTTCCTACGATAATATACGCGACACTCGACAGTTTATTTTAATGTCTTAGTCTAAATTATACGAACTCGAGTGCCATAGAATAATGATTCTATTGTTTTAAGTTCAATTTAATAATAATTAATCAAAATGGGACATTTAAACAACATCTGTACCACAACATTATTATGACGTACACTTCAAGAGGCTTCGATGCTATTCTATTCTTATAATATATACATATATATATATATTTAATAATATCATAAAATAATAACATACTAATATAGATTTAATGTTTTACATAATAATACATCAGATACTTGTGATAAGTCCTGTTGTTTATATCTTTAAAGCTTATAGGTAGGTATGTGTTTACAATAACCATAGTTATAAATTATTATAGGTTTATCTGATTATTATTTAGCTATACATTTTTTACTGCTCATATCATGTGGTTTTATATAAATTCTCGTATACATTTGTATTATGATCTCTATATAAATATTGTAATGTTTTACACTGTCAGTTTCTCGGTATACGTCTAATGAACATGTTTATGTGAATTGTGAAGTGACACAACTTGAAATATTATTATCGTTCAACAGTTTTATGACAATAGTTTTACTAATATTAATTTTTAGGTACACTGGTATTAAAAAATATATTTTGTGTACGCACTTATAGCTGATGCTTTAGCGTGTATTCTTTATGAACAGGGTTTTGGAGACCTATCTCACCTACCTGTATAGCTTTGAAAAACACCTAATGATAAGCTACTAAAAAAAAACCATTGCGTAGAAAATTGAAAATATGCATTTAGAATTTTTTTTTAATTCTAATATTAGTACATTTAAAATAAAAAAAAAAAATGTAGTTATTAATTATGAAAAAAAAAATTGTTTAGTTATTCATGCTTGAACGGATTTATGACGAGCAATGTAGGTTTAGGTACGAAAAATATGAATCGCATTTAGAATAAATTGAAATAAGTATTTTTTTTTCCATTTTTTATTTTTTGTTCCATTAAGTTTTTTACTGATTCGTGCATATTTGTATAATTTTAGTTTAAAACGACTTCAGTTTGTTATAATATATGTATACGAAAAAATACATCAAAACAATAAAATAAGCTTTTAACAGAAAATCCTATGGGATATGCAAAGATATTATTTACTCTCGAATTTCAGATTTTATACCCCATGTAATGGATTTATTTAGCACTACAGTCTAAAAATGTCTTACGGAAAATAATGTAAATGCTATGCAACCCTAATCCCCCATTTATGAATATTATTATAACGAGTTATATTTTAGAAATTCTTTAAATGTTATGTACTCTGTATAAATTGGATTGAGTGTTGTAATAATTTTATACAACTCAGGTAATTAAGTATTTTTGGTATTTCGTGATACGTATACATTTATTTATTTTTTATATACATTTCTATACATTTTTTGTATAAATAGAGTCTACATTTTATATTTCATATAATTTTTCGCTTACCAAAAAATAGGTACATATTATATTTAAAAGATTTAAAACTATGCCAGCAAGTATGGTTATTTCATATCTCTTTTTATGGATATAGCTAAAGAATATACTTCTGGAGATATTATTCGTGGAGGTAGAAAATAAAAAAAGCCGGACATACTTGTCACGATGGGTGTACTTCGCACGACGGGTGGTATTCTCTTGACGGGCGTATTAAATTTTAAAGAAACGATAAATCATTTCTTC
>JAIPRM010000249.1:0-38257 GCA_025469315.1 Stegophylla sp. TES_Ste_2020 | reverse complement strand
TACGTAACTGCTATAGCAGTCTTGTGACCATATCAGTAGAAAAAAAGTCACCATTGGTAACCAACTGCTATAGCAGTTGTTAATTTTTATTTATTACATGTATTTATATATTTATTTGTAAAAAAAAGCTCTTACATATTTTTATGCTACACCAATACTTATTCAACTACAGAAGTGATGCTGGAATTACAGTCAAGTGCATGACTGCTATAGCAGTGATGTCCGTCAACGTGTTAATACTTCAAAATCGTGTTTTTCATTCCAAAAATGGTTTTGTGGATTGAGCCATTATTGTTGCTATTAGGTAGATTATTAGTTGTAAACATAACGATTTTGCATAGTTATAATAATTATAATAAAAACACAAGTAAGGAAGTGCTAGGTAGTGCCCCAAATTTATATTTGCACACCTCCCTAAAATCCAAAATATAATTTTCATTTTAATATCGTATTTTTTGGTTGATGTAACTATTGTTAAGATTATATATTTATTATATTTTAGCATTTAAGTATAGAAATATTTTATTTTAAATTTGTAAAGCAATTTGTAAACAATTATTACGACAATTAAAAGTATCAATGATATTATTATTTTGAAATGTTAGTCATTAGTCGCGTGTTGTGTTATTATTAGTGCTTGAAAGTTATTGTTCAAACAAAAATTTATAAACTTGATTGCAATATTGCTATAAAAACACTAAAATTGCACTTCAGAATTGAAATTAAAAAAAAAAAAGTGGAAAGTGTGTCCTAAAATGTTTTTATTAAATATATTATGGTGATTACTTTATTAAATTGATTTTAAGAAATACAAATGTTACAAGGAATAATTGCAAATAAGCAATTATTCCTTGCTTATTTGATGTTAATTTGTATCAGAAAAAAGACAAGTTATATGTGTATATTACAATATAGGTATATTATAATACAAAATACAAATGCCGATTACATTAAATGGAAAACTGGTGATTTGTCTGTTTTTAGTTTTTTAGGAACCAATGAATAATATTGTATTGACAGTTTAAAATTTTTTTATTTGAATCATTCTTTAATAAAATTTTGGGTGTATCTCAAATATTATTTCACTGTGTTGTAAATTACTTCCTCGTGTTCTCAAATTCAAAATATCTCTGATTAGACAGCCAGTTTTGGTAACTAATTCAACCCAAAATATTGGTATACCTAAATTTATCTACTACCACTACAAAAAAAAGTTGAATTAGCTGAATAACATTATAAAGTTATAAAATTGTAGCTTAAAAAGAGGAAAGCCAAAGAAATATCAATAAAATATGTAAGTATAAAAAAAATTGGAAAAAAAAAAGTAAACAATTTATTGAAATTGAGCCATAAATGTTTAAATTTTGATTCACGTATGAAAGGAATTTATATCCTAATTTAGCAACAAATTTGAATACTCAAAAAAAAAAGTTGCGAATGCAACACTTAGTTATTGTAATTCAGAGTTTATAGTATTTGCAGCAACCTGTGAATAATATAGCGTATTTTTTTTAGATTATGATTTGTAATGTAAGAAAGAATATCGTTTTAAAGTGAGAAATGTTTAGAAGTGAGTAAAAAATTATTAATAAAAAAAAAAAGATAATGAATAATAATTTTTGAATTATTTCTGGTATTTTTAAGGAATCTGGCATGGGAATTATGTCAAGAGGTTAAGGGGTGGTGCCTCCGGTTTAGTAACCTATTTTGGCAACTTCTGAAATTTAGATCTAGATGGTTCAATTAATATTAATAATTCTGATCGTTGTCTGTATTAATCGTGTGTGTGTTGCGTTTTTAGGATTTGGGCTTGGACATAACGGAAGAACAGCTGAAGGAATTACGTGACAATGTAGACAACGTGGACTTCGAGGCGGCCGCCAATGAGGAGAAGCTCACCCGGCATGATATCATGGCTCACGTCCACACTTATGCCGCATGCTGTCCGACCGCCGGTCCCATCATTCACTTGGGCGCCACCTCGTGCGATATCGGAGACAACGCTGTAAGTTGTCTAAGGGCATCTGTGGGTGGAGGGGGAATTAAGAAACCATTTATCCCTTGGGTTTTCTTAAACTGAATGAAATTTGATGACACAATTTTTGGTTTATCAGCAATGACCTGGAAGACTGGAAAATGGTTAAAAATTTTCAGTATGAGCACATAAAAATTATTAAAATAAGTAAAAAAATCAATTTAAAAATTTTACTCCCTTATCACTCAAAACATAAATAATAAAGTATTCCCTTAAAAACGTTTAAATTTGTCCACTTGTGCTATAACATTTCAAGTAGATAATTTTGAATTAAAGAAAAAATGGATGAAACTATGTATAAAATATAAAAAAAAGTCATGGTTTTTGTTAGAAGCATGCATAATCATAATAGAAAAAAATATATGAAAAATCAAACAGCTAAAATTAAGAAAAAAAAAAACAAATTTAATAAATAAGCAAAAAAAGCATTTTCAAATTTCATAATTTATAACAAGATTTATTAATTTTGATAGTACTCTGCTATATTTTATATCAAGCCAAAAAATTAAGCAAATACACTAGTCTCATGAAATTATAAAATATTTAATAAGCATGTTGACCGTTGACATGTTTTAAATAAAAAATTTAATTTAATTATTTAAAAATTGTTTGAAGTTAACCTGTAAAGGTAATTACAAATTTAGTTACTAGATATAAATGGTACAAATAGTTAATAATAATTATGGTTTTGGTTCATTTAATGGGTTAAAGTAATAAATGTAATTTATTTTACTACCGTCAAAGAATTGGTTACCTAGCAATAATTCTTTTTTTTTTTTCATGTGTAGGTACACATTTGTTCATACAAATACTCAGCAAAAACTTTTACTAGCAACTTTTTAAATTATCTGATTTAGGTACCTTTGAGAGGAAGTCATTTGATAAAATTTAAACATAGATGAACAATAATTTGAAAATTATTTTGGTAAAGAAAATGTTGAAAATGTGAAAAATTATTTTTTTCCTGTTCATAAACCTGCTCTTATAAAACTGGCTGAGTAAAAAATACATTTATTTGTTTTAATAATAAAGTTTATAATTTTTAAGCAAAATTTTTTCATATGTTTTTTCATATATTTAAAAGAGACTCAGAATCGTTTTATCAAAGAAATTATTTATCATTACTTTAAAGTTTAACATACTCACCAAGTCACACACCCGAGGAGCTAAGAATATCCATGGTATAAAGTATGTCTGGCTTTTTAGAAATTTAATCTTAATCTAGATAGTTATCAGTAAATAAATATAAATATGTTTTTCTATCGATAGATTAGTATTCTCAAATGTTTGCTCAATAAATGATTTTTTACAAGCATTTAAATTCATAAAAAAGAGTAGATTTATTTTCATCGTATATTCATAATAATTTCAATTTATTCTTTTAGGGGTTAGAAATGTTGTTATACAAACTTATTCACATATTACATGTTGCATATGCCTTATCGGTAGTTATGTTATTTATTTATTTATAAATCATAAACGGGTGAAAAAACCCTTTATCAGTAAATAGAATACAATAATTTTAACTAAAACATGAATAAAAAGTATAAAATTAAACAAGAAGAACAATAAATATGAATATACGAATACAAAATAAAATAAAAACAAACATATGAATTAGAAAGTACCATTAGTTAACACAATATAAATATTAGATTTAAAAGTTTCACGAGACATAAAGAAAAAATCAACAAAGTTTGCTATTTTATTAGCTAACATTAAAACTTGTGGAAAATAAGATGCTGAACTATAGTTATTGGAACAAAATTGAACATTGAATAGGTTATTTCGCCTGATGTTTATCAAACTAGTGTGAAAGACAACCATTGAAAGTAACTCAGGGCTATCTATTTTATTATTTAGTAAATCATATAAAAACATTAAATCAATAGTTTTTCTTCTAATTTCACAAGGTGAGAATTTCACATGTTATGAAATAAAATTGGTATAATACGGACTTTTCATTGCTGTAGTTATGTCATTGGCTGGGTGGTGGTGGTGGTTAGCATCTACGAGTTGATGGCGGTTTCAAAAGCATTGGATAAAAGTGATAAACTAATAAAGGTTTACATTTGTCAATTTTTTGATACATTAATAAAAAAAAAAAATGGACCACTTATATGTTGCATCTGTGATTTTAAGTCTCCAAATGCCTATGATTCTCATATATTATACCAAATTGTATTTACATTTTTGTTAAACTCATTTAGGTAAATTTTTAATTAGATAAAAATATGACCATCATGCCCATGTCAGTGAATATTTTAATAATTGTTCTTACTCGAGCACTTTTTTTTTAGGACTTGGTGGTCTTGAGAGATGCATTCGACATATTGTTACCGAAGCTGGCGGGTTGCGTGAAAACATTAGCCGAATTTGCTGACAAACACAAGTCGTTGGCCACGTTGGGTTTCACACACTTTCAGTGAGTACCCATCTGTGCAGAACATGTGACTAGAGAACGGATTTATGTATTTATGTGTGTAAATACATATATTTATTAGGACAAACTATATTTAAATCACTCTTATTAAAATTACACGAATTATATTAAACATATTTTCTATTTTTTTTTTTTTTTTTTTATTAGAGATAATTACAATTCATTTTATCTCCACAGGCCATAAGTTATAGCAACAATTTTTGTTTTTCATAAAATAAGTAGTCAATAGATTTTATTCATATTTTAATGACACATAATCCGTTTCCTAATTATTATTTATAAATACCAAATTGATGTTCTAAATGTAAACAGTCAATCATAATATTCATTATTTTATAACATTTTATCAGGCCAGCCCAACTGACCACTGTCGGAAAACGAGCGTGTCTCTGGCTACAGGATTTGATTTTGTGCGAGAAAAAGATAAGTCACGTCCGCGCCGACCTGAAGTTTCGTGGTATCAAAGGAACTACTGGTACCCAAGCGTCGTTCTTACAACTATTCAATGGTAATCAGCTATCCTGCTGAAATAAGCAGGGTATTTTTCGATTTTGGTGTATTTTGTTTATGTTTAAACACTTCCTTCTCAGGAGACTACGAAAAAGTCAGAGAACTAGACAACAGGGTAACACAGTTGGCCGGGTTCGAGTCTTCGTACTCTGTAACGGGCCAGACTTATCCGCGAATCGTCGACGCAGAGGTCGTTTCATCTCTGAGCATTCTCGGATCCGCCGTCCATAAGGTAAACATTACTATTGGGTTTTAAAAGTTTTTATTTCAACATCTGCATTATTTTTGAATTCACCTAGATGTGTACCGACTTGAGGCTGTTGGCCGGTATGAATGAAATCGGAGAACCTTTTGAACCTACTCAGATCGGCTCGAGTGCAATGGCTTACAAACAAAATCCAATGAGAAGTGAAAGGGTTTGCTCGATTGCTCGGTACCTGATGAATCTGGTCAATAACACCTTGGCCACCGCATCTGTTCAATGGTTGGAGCGTACTCTAGACGACAGCGCCAACAGGTTTGTACATTTTGTCATTTTTAGTGTATTGGACCGTAATTATTAAATAATATATATCGTGTGTTTTAGGCGTTTGTGTTTATCTGAAGCGTTCTTAGCTGCTGATAGTGTACTGTTAACATTGCAAAATATCCTTGAAGGGTTAACTGTTTTCCCGAAAGTAATATCGAGAAATATCGACAAGGTACTACCGTTTATGGCGACAGAAAACATAATTATTGCGATGGTCAAAGCTGGAGGAGATCGACAAGTAAATATGAAATTCTAAATGTTACACAAATATAATATTTTATCTTCCGTGTCAAGTATATTGTATTAATGAATTAACTGCGCATCATGTTTTTCAAAAAGTTGCCAGACACGGGTTGTTAATTGTCGTAGATTTTATTTATTTTTTTCGGGGAAGCCAAACGATATTTTACATTGGAATAACAATAATATCTGTCTGTTGCCTGAGTTTTGCTCTATTTTATAATAAGAGAACAGACCTATATATTTTTATTAGAAAATGCATTTTAAATCCATTAAAAATATACCAGTTTCTAACTTTTTGAACTCTATTTTCTTATTTCTAATCTTTTAAATCAAGTTTTCGATAAAATCTATTTCAAAAGCATGAGTTCAATAACATTTGAAATTCAAATTTGCAAGCTTAAACAATTACATAAAATCAAATTTTTAATTAGTTACTGACATAATTAAATTTTTTGATACAATAAGCTAATTATAATTAATTGTATTTATGTGCACATATTTTATTCTGTTCTATAAAATTATAGAAAAATTTACTCTATCTAATCTCTATCTCTGTCTAATCTATGGTATTGTTTAATTAAATTAATAATTATTATCTTTGTATTTATTTGTGCAACCCTTAAAATATTATACTAGAATGTTATATGATATTCAAACATAATAAAAATTTTTAATTTGATCGATATTAATATCAATGAAATGTATGTACAGGTATGTCATGAAAAAATTAGAATTTTGTCACTAGAAGCAGCTAATACTGTTCGCGTTGAAGGTAAAGACAACGATCTTTTAGACAGAGTCGTAAAAGATCCATATTTTGCTCCAATACTAGATCAGCTACCACTGCTTTTGGATCCTTCTACATTCATTGGATGCGCTCCGAATCAAGTAAAAAATTTCATATTATTAACATGTATTTACTCATTATAATAAACTATTGGTTTTATTTTACACACAGGTTACACATTTTTTAAAAGAAGAAGTAGAGCCTGTAATCAACAAATATATTAACAAAATTAAAGCAACTGCTACACAATTGGAAATCTAAATCACAATACAAAATCACTGATGGCGTTATTGAAAAAATCAAAATCAAAAGCTATAATCACATATTTTATGTAACAGTTTTTAACTTCACCTAAGAAGTAGAAAATTATAATAAACATTGTCAAAATGTTCAGTGAATATATTATCAAATAATTAAAGAAATCAACTTTTTTTTTTTTTTGTAATATCTTTCGAATGAGTAGTGTATTTCAAAATTTGACAGAGTTATACCTTTTTGGACTTGGAAAATAACTATTTCAATACTAACAGAAATTTCAAAATAAGATATAATTAACACATCTTTGAAAAAAGATTAAAAATGAATAACCCCAATTCAAATTTCACTTAACATGTCTTAAAAAATAACATTATTTCTGTACTAAAAGAGTTACATAATATTATACACAGTAAAATAAAGAGAAAATAATTTTAATAATATTTTAAGTGTGCAAATAGATTTCAAGAATAATACAATACATTGATATATTTTAGATAGTAGTAACAAACGCACATAGAATTAACTTTTTAATACATTTAGTACACTATGTAAAAAAGGGACATTTAGATGGTGACATAAAATGGTGATAGTGTGACAGCACTGTCACACTTATCTAGCCATATTAGATAGTTGAAAGTTACTGTCGTGACATTAACAATTACCATTTACTGCCATTGTGTAAACAGGCTTTTAATTTTAAACAATCTTACTATATTCTGTAAAACAATATTTTTTTTTTTTTTAATTTTTACATTGTACTTCTTATTTAAATCTTTTTTCATTCATTGACTATATTTGCTTAATTTGAACATGATTTTTAAAATCTAAACCAGCTGTAAATGAAAAAAAAAAAATTATAATATTCCGGGTTCAGTTTTATTTCTTTTATATATATTTACTTTGTATTTTATTTTAAATTCTGAATGAAGTGAAGAAGCTAGTGTTTTTACAATGATGTTAATTTTCTTTCTGTAATTATCAGAATAGTATTATTAAATAAATAATTTATCATTTCTATAAAATTCTATACGTTCACTATGAGTATCTCACCCAGTAAATAATACCTGTGGTGTGAAGTATGTCCGGCTTTCTTGACTATAATTTACTTTAGGTACTTGAATTTACTTAACTTTCTTGTCTTTGCTTTACTTTTTATATACATTTAATTAAAAATTTTGTTATGACCTTTCGAATGAGCCATGTCTCAACTCGGAATGTACCTCAAAAATTAACAAAATTATCTGTAATTGAAGAATTCTTTTTTGTTATTTCAATGGTTAAGTGGAAAGGCTGATGAGCTTGTAGTATACAAAATCTGTTTTTACCATAACACTAGACATAAGGAGACCAATCATGTAGGACTAGACCACATAGGATATTTTATATTTACTGAACATAAGTATTCTATGGTAAAACATAAGGTTAAAGTTCTCCAAACTATAATAAACACAAATAGGAAAAACATAATTAAAAAATCATATTTAAATCAAAATAAAATGCTATAAAAATAATTTATTGTGATAGCAACAATTATTAATTAAACTCAGAGCCGGAAAAAAAATTTACAAAAAATGTTTAAAATATTTTTTAAAGATTATTTTTTATATATTACAAATATAATATATATACATGCATATTTTTATAAACAGTTCTCTAAATAATGTATTTTTAAATTAACTTTTTAAGAAACGCTTATTGGCTACTAATTATAATAGTCAATTGGTGATTATGATAATAAAATGTATTTTGTATCACCGAAAGACTTTTTGAGTTTTATGATTGTATTAATTATTCATTTTGTATTATAATATCAGTGACAATTTGTCACTCATTACACATACACGAAACACATAATGACAATCATACCACTTTACTTAGCATTAATTGTATTATTTAAACATTTATTGTAGATATGATTGTATGAAACATTGATACATTACAAATTGTCATGGTATAAAAGTATTGTCATATGTTATAGAATAAATTATGGAAATTTTATTGAAAAATAAATTATTTATTTATTCTGGATACTATTATCATTGATTTATCTTATGTATTCAATCAATTCATCCGATTTTATTTTTCAATTATTTTGGATTTTTTCCATTGATAATTATATACATTTTTGAACATTTTTCCAAGTAAGACAATTTATTAGTTGGACCCAACGAATTAATTTCAGTTCATCTAAGTATCAAATACATTTTTCTATGCAAGATAAAGAAGATTAGTAGGTAGTTTTTTTTTAACAAGCTTACACTTTCAAATTATTGCTTCAATTACGTTTACATAAAGAAAAAAACAATTTGACAAAATTTTACTTATTTTAATTTTATATTTACAGAAAAATTGTTTTAAATGCACAATTTTTATGTTTAAAACATATATTTATACAAAATCAGTATGTTTTTTTGGGACGTTTTAAACATAATAACCCTGTGTACTTAATCAAATGTGTAAAAAGAGGTAACTTTTAACATAAATTAAGTAAAAAAGTATGATTAGACATTGTTTCATATAATCGAAAATAATTTAATATTACTGTACTTTATACCCACTATTTCCAAATACATTTTCATGTATTTTCCTGATGGACATAATAAATAATTATTTATTTATTTAACTATTTATTTGATATTTTCCTGTTATATGAGACTATCTATGTTTTGGAAGACTTAATAATCTTGTTATTCAAGGCTAAATAATTTGCCACTTTCCTGCCCTCTCGGACTGCCTAGGTATTTTCAATAATCAATAATAATACTAAATTAAATGTTTGAGTAATATGATTCATTGATTATTTATTGGTTAGAAATTAAAATTTAAGTAATTATAATAATAAATAAAAATATTAGTAACTTATTGTTCAAAAAATTAAATAATACTTATAATACAAAATATAAATAGCAATTTTAGATTCTGAGTGTTCGTATGGAAATACTTGTATAAAAGTTTCAAGCAGTTCAAAAATTCATTGATAATTTGTTAGAGGAAATTGGATGTAAATTGATTTTAAAATTTCAATGAACATAGGTATTACTCTTTATGTTTTGACACATATATTCTCTTAAATACGATTGCAAATGATGTCTAGCTGTCCCACATTGATTTTTATTTTTCAATTTAACTGATCCACAACAATGGTAGTTGCGATATTAGTCAGAGTCTCGAATAACAGGAATGTACCATTTATTTTGTAATTTATACATTTTTGTAGATAAGAGTAAAAATTAAATATTTGATCAAGGTATAAAAGTGGTGAATAAGTATTTTGGTACTTATAAGTATTCAAAAATTATTAACAGTACTACTCAGGGACAAATAATCCTACAGGGATCCCAGAACTTTACCGATGTACCCACTTCAAGTGTAGTGACCTCATATATAAAAAAAAAAAAAAAAATGAAGGGTGGTAGATTGTAGATTTTTTTAGTCTATAGTATTCTCTATGTAGAGTTAAAAGATTTTTTTTCTAAATGGCTGAATTTAAATAAATGTAATATTAAGATACATTAATCGGTGTTGACAAATTAAATAAAAAATGACTCTTATAACATGGATGAAGAACAATATGAAAAATCTGGATCAAAAGTAGGTATTATAATTCACTCCTTGAGTTTGAGTGGGATATTCTTGGTGAGTTCATTACATTTTATAGAAAAGACGAATAATTTCTTTAATACGATTTATTATTCTGAGCGAAACATTCAAATAAATACCTATCCTTATACAAGAGCATTTTGAATAATTCAATACTTATGTAACCAACTCCGAAATTATTGATTTAAATTATTTTCTTTATAAATTTAATAAATAAACAATATTAAAGTTTAAAATTAATTTACTTTGACACCTAGTGTCTATGAAATTATTTGTGTGTATAATGCTAACAATTTTAAATTACCATTTCGGTATTTATTGCATTTATTGAATTTAATTAGAATTTAGAATACTTGATTAATAGAATAAGATGGATAGACTAATGTGTGTTTCGGCATTCAGTTATCTTAGAAAATTTTTTTTTTTTTATTTATCTGTCCCTGGTATAGTATATTAATAGTGGTGTACAGAGTATTATTTGTGCCAGTCTCTAATGGTCTTGTCGTTCCAAACATACTGCCCCTTGAATTTTTGTTCGCCCTTAGGCAACAGTGCGAGGTAAACCGGAGCTTCAGCCCCCTGTTCAATGGTCAACGGACCCTTGTGACTGGACATGTCCGTATCGACAAAGCCAGGATGAACGCAGTTGACCACTATGTCTTTCCTCGGGTCCGCATCAAACTCCCTCTGTTGTATGAAAGTCAACGCGCTCACTCCCACTTTGGACACGACGTAAGATCGAGGCGGCCATCCATAGTCTTCCAACAATCCCGTTTTGGCCGAGTCCACAAACTGTTTCATCAGATCGTCCAGTTCTTTGACGGTCAACCGAGGCGAGGACAATTTTTCTTTCAACGCGTGTCCGGGTATCAGGGACAAGAGGCCGCAGGAGCTGGACAAGTTGACCACGCGAGCGCCGGGCGCGAGCAACGGGAACAGAGCGTCGCAGACTTTCCGCAGCCCAAAGTAATTGACGTGCAACGTTTTCTCGGCTTGCACCGAAATCGGGTCCGTGGCGGCCACTTTGAACGCGATGGCCGCGTTGTTCACCAGCACGTCGATGCCGGCCGGGTAGTGTTTCCGCACGAAATCCCGAAACACCGCGATACTACCGTCGTCCGTTATGTCCAGCTGATGAAACTTTGGCTTCAGGCCGAGCTCGTTCAGGCTGTCCACTGCTCGCTGACCTCTGTCCGCGTCGCGGGCGGTCAGGTACACGTCGCCGTCGAATTTTTCACACAGTGCTTTCACGATGGCGTAGCCGATGCCCTTGTTGCTGCCGGTCACTATTGCCAATTTAGCGGACATTCTGAAAAGATTTAATTTTGAAAGTGAAGTAGAATCGAACGAGGGACGCTCACCCGGATTTTACAGGCACAGCGTATGACAATGGGATATAATATTATATTTTGCAAGTCGTGTGTCGACACTCGACGGCGATGTCGGGATTTCGAACGGTGACGTGCAGGTCGAACCCGACAGGCGCCTGCAGAGTCCTACAGTCTACACGAATGGATAGGTAATAAAATAATCGTTTAGACTGAGTAAATAAGACAGTGATAACTAATAATAAGTAGTCGGACAAAGTGTAAAAAAATATTTAATTTATATTAATAAAATAAAATAAAATATTATGTTATATTTTATTCAATTTGTTCAGCCTTCAACACGAAAACCGCCAATTATTATTATTCGTCGTTATCTCTGAATCTCTTATCACTTTCGTCTGTTCCCGCCATTTACCGTGTGGTTTTGGCCAGCTGCAGCTGATTATTTCAGTAACCCGTTTACACGTTCAGTATCAAATAACATGGGCACTTTAACATAATATTATTATCACAGATAATATTATATTCTATACCAGAGGTTCCCAACCTTTTTAGCTGTGCGGCCCATAAATTTTCTATAAAACATTTTGAGGCCCACTAACTAAATATACATAATAAAGTTGAAAAATTTAAACACACAAACATAAATAGACACCTATAATATACGTATGATGTATTATAATAAAGACATCCAGGCACGTATAAAAGGGGGGGTTTTAGGGGATCAAACCCTCCCCGAAATTTCTTAATTACAGCGTTGTTCAGTCATTTTATATATGTACATTGTACGTATAATACTACTATTTTATAACGAACATCCCCCAAAAATTTATTTTGTGTACGTGCCTGAAGACATCATATTCTGTTAGTACTCAGTAGTAAGGAAAACGTTCTGTAATACGAACAAAAAACTAAAAAATTATTTGGACCTTTTCCGTTAATTCACTATTACTATTTTTTTTTTTTTTTTTGTGAGGAAGATTTCACTATTTTTTATTATTAGATTGACAGGAAAATCCAAAAAGAATATTGGTTGTGAATTAACGAAAAAAGTCCAATAATTTTTTATAGAAAAATTAAGTTTTTTAAATCCATGCACAAAAACAATAGGAAAAAGTTGAAAAACTCTATACAATTTTTGAAATTGTTTATCTTTCACGATAGACAATATCAGGGTTTTATTTCACCTCAATATTTAATAATTAATCTATTTCATCAATTTAAAAAAAAAAAAAAATTTTAATTAAAAAGGCTTGTTTATATAAATGAGTTGTTGAAAAGTCCATCAAATAACTCAGTGCAATATTGGAAATGACCGAATAATCTCTTTGGACTCATATCCAAAACCGAGCCAAATTTGTGATTTTAAAAACGATATTAATGCCGCCTGTTCTCATGACAGTTCAGTTAACGACTTCTAGTAAGTTGATGAAATTTTCAATTTATTTTGGTAGGCTTCTTAATTTTTATAATACAATTTAAATAAAATTTAATATATTATAAGAAATTATTTTTGCCGTCATAAATTAAAATTTGCAAATCCTTAGCTTAGAATCCCGACTAGTGTCCGCGGCCCAGTACCACGTTGCTTCCGGCCCACAGGTTGGGAACCGCTGTTCTATACTACACTATACTAAAGAACCTGCACTAAGAGTCTTTACTCAAGTTAATAATATTGTTGATGGTATTTTAATTGTTTATATTTTTATTTTTATTCATAATATACCTTTAACCTATTTTTTCAAAATATATAGTTGATAATAATACTGATACTGAATTACACGAAGGAGTAATTGATTTGCTAAGAGTCTTCACTTTTTTCATGTAAAGTATAGGGAGTTGTCTATCTAGTATAGTACAGATATCTGTGCATATTATGGACTGCGCTTAACACCTCTCTTGCGAATATAATATTCAAACTACTTTAGACAGTGTTTCCTAATCTCTTTACCATGGCGACCCACAAAATTAATCTTGCCTAGGTGAACGACCCTCCTCCTCCTCCTCCACCTCCACCTCTACAAAAATAAATCAAGTGTACTACAAATTATAATAAACTAACATCAATTTTTAAGTATTATTGTATCGTTTAATTTAAAGAAATACTAAATACTGTTTATAAATGAAATAATGAATACACTGTTAAATACAAATTTTAATGAATATGCATTTGAATATCATGAAAACAATATGTATTAATGATTTTAGATTTAGTGTGACGGCTGACAGGATTTTATTGCACAATACTACTTAGTACCATGTATTTTTATATAAAAACGTGTATGCATAAAAAAAATTAAAAGTAAATATCACTGTAAAAGCACTAGTTTCTTCGCTCCACCCAGAATCTAAAAATGTATAAAATTCACCTCTTTCCTGAAAATAGGGCCTAGGGCGTCCTTGAATCTTCTATTCTATACTTCAAATGATTATATCTCTTGAACTATTGATCTAAAAAGTAAAACTTGAACATTAAATAAGAAAAAAGAATAAATATGCTCTCTTAGGTGTCCAACGTAGTGATAGCTATTTAAAATAACTAAAACTTATTACATAGCATGCACAAGAAAAATAGTAAATATGCCTACGTTTTAGTAAATTATTTTCCAAAATTTTGAGAATGTTAATTTTTTTTTCATTTTAAATCATGAGGTTAATTAAAATAAAATTTTATAAATTATCAGTAAATTATAAACACTATAAAATGGATACCAGTAAATTTTTTGAAAATAATAAAATAAAAAAGAATTTTGTTTATCAACAGTCAATATATTGAATTCAATTAAAACGTGAAGGAAACTAAAAAAGTTTTATGAGCTAAACATTTCTTTTTTTTGAAAATTTTTAAACTTTGTAAATATTAATGTTATGAAATTGTAATTTGTATTAGGATTAATCTCTAAAAAAACCAAATTAAAAAAAATATTGATGTGCCGCTGAGTTATTAAAAGTGGCACGGGAGTACGAGACTTCTGGGACATACTATAATATTATCTACATGCATAATATGTTGACTGTTTTATCTCTGATCTATGTGACTATGACTACGTCTATGTAATGTATTTGTTATAGTGTTATGAAACTTCAATAATTTATTTTGCTATCAATTATTTTCAATATTCTTTTTTTCTTAAATTTAAATAATAATTTAATATTTGACATTTCGAATGATCTAGTTATCTAAGGGTTGTTTCAGCGACCTTCCCTCTGACTACAGCACTGCTGCTGATAGGAGGATTTTCAAGAAGGAAAAAACGTTTTTTTTTACTTGTCTACACTTACCTAAATTAATTAATTGTTATTATTTTTTTAATTTTGTTATTGTTAAATAATAAAAACAATATATTTGTAATTAATTAACTACAAAATAAATAACTTATTATTATATAAATGATATCTTACTTGGTTTTATTGTTTTGTTGGATATGCTCTTTTGGTGTAATATGATTGTGAGTACCATTGCAATATATCAATAAACATTGATTCAATACAATTATTAATAACAATTTTGAATTTAAATTCATTTTTGCCAATGAATAACGTGAAGAAATTTTCAACGTCGTTCCTTGCACGCATTTATCTAACTGAAAACAATTATTGTTATTAAGTACCAATTATACCCGAATTAAAAAGGTATATAATTTTTCCAACCATCGCTGTATGTATTAATTTCAGTTTTAATGTATATTCATTATAACATTTAAAAATCATCTTCTGCAATTGTGTCATCCCAAGACCATCATCTAAAGGGAGAGGGGGGAATACAGTTATTGCGTGTAATGACGAAAGAAATAATAAAATAACAATAATTTATTTTAATTTTCATTAGGTTTACCATAATGCAGTATAGTAAAATTGTATTGATATAAATTATCAAAATATTATTATATCAATTTTAATCAAAATTGTTTTAGAATCTAAATTCTATGCAATAAGAGGCATTCCACTCAGTGGCGTATTTACAAGGTTAGGTTAGTTAGAATCTACTTGATATTTTTTTTTTTAAGTCACTATTTTCAGGAATTCAGGATAGAATGAAAAATGTATTCGATGTTTAAAAAGCGATAGATGATAAAACGATTTCAAATTAATATCATCAATAATTATAAAAAGCCGGACATACTTTGCACGATGGGTTTTCTTCGCACGATGGGTGTTCTTCGCACGATGGGTGTTCTTCGCACGATGGGTGTTCTTCGCACGATGGGTTTTCTTCGCACGATGGGTGTTCTTCGCACAATGGGTGGGATTCTCTTGACGGGTGACGGGTGTATTTAATTTTAAAGAAACGATAAATCATTTCTTCAATAAAACGATTGTGAACGAGGGAAGTTGATAATATTAAAAAAAAAATGTTAGAAAAATGTCCAAAATTTTTTTTCACATTTTCAAAATTTTCTTGCGCCAAAATCTTTTTTATAGGATTTTCTGTCTATGTTTAAATTTTCATAAAATACTCTTGGACTAGTGTTTCCATACGAAAAGTTGTACACAGAAAAAAATAAAATAAACATCATTGTAAAAACACTAGTTTCTTCACTTCATTCAGAATCTAAAAAAGAACATACCCGTGTTCTCCCGATCGGCGGATATATTTTACTAATCATTCACGCGGTCTGCGATTTTGAAAACCGAAAAACGTTTTGTTGTAATCCAGGTCAAACGAAAATCCGTCCGCAATGAAACTTATCGTGCGCGCGTTAGCCCAATAATTAAAGGGGCGTTAAAAGACGTCGTAATTTTACAACGCGCCAGTGCATCGCGTGAACTGTAGCAAAGGTTTTGTGCAAATCGACTTATATTTTCGTGTGCACAGCCGATTCCAATTTTCCCCTTTTTAATCATTTTGCCCGTTGAATGCCTTTTGTGTGTGTGTGTGTGTGTGTGTACTTATACGTCTCGATATATTATTACTACTATATATATATATATATAGTGGGTCTCTGGTCGCGTTTATTCAAAAACACCCGTTTATTATTATTATTAAACTCCCTGTACTGCACACTTATGCACGTGTACTGACCCTACTCGTTAAAACCGTGTGGTTCTCGACCTCCTTTTTGCGGTGACATCCCAACTTAAATGCAAATATATGCATGTCAACGTGCTTAAACCGATTAATGGATTTTCTTTTTTTTTATTATTTTTTATGAATTCTCATATTTATTAACATTAAAGTTTTTATTTTTTTAAAGAACAAGTATTTACTTAATTAAAAACTTTATGAGTAAGTTTATTTAAATAAACATGATCTATGTGGTACCCGTAATAATATGTGAACTGAATATAGGTATATGATTCGTGGGTGAACGATTAATAAATTTATGCGTTTTATGGTGTGATTCACGTATAATTAATAATTATGTTCAAAGTTAAAACGATTCTGAACGAGGGAAGTTAATAATATAAAAAAAAAAAAATGTTGGAAAAATGTCCAAAATTTTTTTTCACATTTTCAACATTTTCTTGCGTCAAAATCTTTTTTATAGGATTTTCCATCTATGTTTAAATTTTCATAAAATTCTGATCAAAAAATTATGGTTTTCGAGTCGTTTTTGTCAAATTTTGGGTAGTTTTTTTTCCAAAAAAAAAACATTGAAGAATTGAGAAATTCAAAAAATGACCACTTTACAGTACAATATAGAGGCGAATCGGGTTTCAAAAAGTTATTGATCGAAACTTTTGGACAAGTATTTCTATACGAAAAGTTGTACACAGAAAAAAAAAATTAATAAATTAAAAAAAAAAAAAAATAAACATCATTGTAAAAACACTAGCTTCTTCACTTCGTTCAGAATCTACTAAAATGGATGCTAAATGTGCAATGATTATTTTTTATTCACTTAAGCGTATTTCGTTTTGCAGCCTGAAATCAGTCGATTTTTCTGTCGGCTCTTATCCGAACTTTTTACTACTAATGTCATAACACCATAATTATTATTTCAGATATCTACTTATATTTTTTAAACATATTACTATATAGGTATTCACTAAAAGCTGTGTTCAGAAATTTATGTTTTATTACATTACTTATTCGAAATACCTATAAATAGTATTAAAACAAAATTATAAAATTCGGTGATGATAATAATATAATAATATGTCGTTCTGAAACCAGATGCGAAACTGCGATCCTGCAGGACATCGGAGTCTTAAAAATAGCGACTCTTTCGTGTCATCAACACAACGTGCCTTTTGTTTCGGAAACGCGGTAATCTAATTAAATCTTAATCTAATATAACAGACGTGATTAAATTATAAAAGGTATCGTAAAAACTTAGCTTTTAGCCGTCGTTCCTTAAAATTATTTCGGTTCAGGTTAAATCACTCGTCGTAATTCGTATAATATTTTCAGTATTCTTATTTTTATCTCGCGTCAACCGTGTTATTACCTACCAAACGCTTTAAAAAAAACAAATGGTATTGATATTTTCGTTGTTGTTATTATAACTTTTTTTCCCAATGCCTCGTTAAAAATGTTAAATTTACCATTTGTGATGCGAATCAGCATCTGGATCGTTTTCTTTAACTTTTTTACGAAACAAAATAATTTATACGAGTTAAGTAGCGTTGTTGGTTTTACTATTGCACGTGGCGTACTTTGAAAGTGTGTTATGATGATCTTGGTGTGAACCTGGCATACCAACAGTTATATATTTTTAATATTTTTTAAAACTAATATCGTAGTGTATATTATTATGTATGCCAGAAATATCATTTTTTTTTCTGTGAATAATTAATTAAACTCCATAATGCAATAAAAATAAAATATATAAACATATAAAGTATTTATAAATTTAAAATAGTAATCACTAGTTTTGGCTTATGCTATTTTATGATAAGCATTAAAATGTTTCATCTGTAATACTTAATGTTGAAGATATTGCGATAAAAATAATAATTATAATAATCTGCGTCAATCCATAAGTAGCGCACTGTTTATAATGCTATCTAAAACATAATTAAAATAATTACGTTTAAAACAATTTAATTATTTATCATAATATTTTATTATTCATTTAAATTGCCCCATTTACGTATTTAATTATTTTCAGTTATTACTTATCGCTTAAACGATTACAGATTGTATATAATCGATTTCTCAGACGAAAAAAAAAAAATGTATTATAAATATTATCAGTTGCGTATGTTGGTGACAGTGATTAGAACGAGGATTAGAAGCAATTATGTATTATAGCCCAACAAAGAAAATAAAATGCTATGTACTTATAATATAAAATTAGTTCGATAGAAACCATTTTCTATGTGAATGTCTTCTCTATTTTCATAATATATCCGAAAATTATTTTATTTATTAAAATTATGTTCACGGGGCAGCAAGGAAAAAAATTATTTGATATCAAATTAATAATTATTGCTCTGTTAAAAAATTGGAATAGTGTGGTGTACAGTAACGGACGTATTAAAAAAAGTTATCATAAGACAAAAAAAAAAAAAGTAACAATTCATATTCCGTTACACGATATTGTGTGATTATATGATAATAATATATAGTTTGCTCATCCAATTATGAATAATAATTCAGTTTTTTTTTTTATTAATATACGAATTACTGCGCGCCTATTTATATTAAAACCGTATTTAAATTGCCTTAAAGTGTATATCGTATTTCATTGACTGCAGTGTAACGCGCGTAATGAATAATTGCCGGAGTCGTACCGCAAAGCCACTACAACGTCACTGCTACTGCCGTTGAGTAGTATTAGTAGTTGTACTCCCCGAATGATAATCTTCAGGTTTTCTCCTCCCGACGACGCCGCGACGGTCGGTATTATTGTATATAATATAATACAATATTATTAATAACCGCGAGGGGAACACGAATGCTGCGATCGTTAATAATAATATTTTTCGGAGGGTGAATTTCTAGCGTCCGTTAATTCGGAACTCCGCAATTAACCGTATAATTAATTGGAATTAAACGTCGATGAGAGTATCGCATCCTGTAGGAGGACGCAGTGCTCCCGTTTCTTCCTGTTTCTTCCCTCTCCCCTTGCGGCGGGAGCATTGTGTCGTCGTAACCCTTCTCTCGGTACTACCCGAGTTCCGGCGCGAGATTCGGTGCATTAAGTCGTCCTGGACGTCGTGGATCATGTGGCCGCCACGGGGGGGGGGCTGCATAGGGATCGAACCCTGTGACGGACGAGAGGGCGGACAACGGAAACGACGACGGGGAAGTTGCTGCCGTGTTCCGGTCTATTTCGTATCATCCGACTACTACATAATGGGATTCTAATGAACGTGCGCGCCCGCGACAGTATTGCTCGTTTGCCCGGAAACGTTTCACGGGGCTGAAAATTATAATATCCGATTAAACTACCCCCCCCCCCCCCAAGCCTTTGCCGCCACCACCACCGCCGGGACCTTGGAGCTTAACCCTTTTCAAAAAACCGGATTAGGGCCGGACGCGAACCGGGACAGGTCACCGTATAATCGTACTGACATAATGGTATATCAGTCAATCGCATCTGTCTATCCCAATATTATACATTGTTGTTATTATTATTCCCTGTGTCGACCACGCAGCAGACGAATTTCCAAAAATTAAGCATCGATTAATGGTGGAAAAATAATAATGACAATAAAAGACCGTCGTACGAGCTCAACGTATATTAAACACAGGGCTACCACATGATCACCTTTTGGAATAAAAGTCAGCATTTTTTTTTTTTCAAAGCACAAAAATAACGTTTTGTAAAAATCATCAACATTGGAATTTTAATTTCCACAATAATCCAATAATCTAATAGCATAATATGTCATGCATTTATAGAGACAGTATTGATTATTATGAGGTAAAAATGTAGATAAAAAAGTTTTATATATATATATATTATTTAGAAAAAAATGTGATATCCTCTCTTTATATTAATCTTGTTGATTATTTAGCTAGTAATTCAATATTTATCTAGATATTATCATTTTTGTTATCTGAATTTATAGTTCAATATACTGAAGTTTAATTCTTCAATACTGATAATTATAATTGTGTATTAATTGAAGCTTCGTTCATAATCGTTTTATTGAAGAAATGATTTATAGTTTCTGTAAAATGCCCGTCAAGAGTATCTCACCCGACGAGCGAAGTGACATTTTTTTTTTTTTTTGGGTGTACAAAATTAATGTATCTTCTCCAATTTCATTATACTTAGATCTACACTCATATTGTATCTTGGTATATTTTTAATTTACGGCGTAATCTTGTATAATTTTATAATACGATATTAGTAAACAGTAGTAATGTAAAAAAAAATAGTGAAAAAGAAATTGTTTTAATTTATTCCTAGTTTCTTGTTTCACACGTAGTGTTTCCTTACTTTATTTATGTGCTGTAATTTAGCACTCGAACACTTTGTATATCCGTTTTCGCTTTAGTTGTCTTCGTTTTTAACGCATCAAATAGGCCAGTGGCGTATTTACGATTTTGCGAATAGGTGAAGGCTTTGTGATCTTATACGAAGAATTTGAAGAAAGTGAATTTCTCAAAATATTTATTGGATTTCGAATTGCGATTTTAATAAGGTTTTGATATAATAATAAAAAAAGTTGTTTCACGTTAAAACAATGAGTTTTGTCAAAATTATTTTTTCAAGTTTTTATATGAATTTGTAATTGGTGAAAATTGAAATTTTCAAGCGCAGTAGTACTATAATGACTAAAACCGATTTCATGAAAATCTAGCATATTTTTACCTCTCGTTTTACTGAAATGTCTGTCAGCTCACTTTATACTGGAAAATAATATCGAGAGTTTCGAAATCGTACCCTTTTGAACTAACTACCACAAATATGACGTTTTTTTTTTTTTACACATAGAGTTTGCATGTTTGACACAACTTTGAGGGATTTAATTATCACTCAGATCATTCTTCTTAAAAATGCCACTGAAATAGGCGTATGATTCGATTTGAATGTGGAGTACACTCTTTTAAAATGGCACAAATGTTATATTTAAACGAAACACTTCAAAATATTTCGAAAAAACAGTTAAGAACAGATGTTCTCAAACTGGCGTGGTTTCTTGATCACATTTTTGGTGTCACTAATCGTTTTTTAAATAATATTTTATGTCATTAACTGTTTAAAACTTATAAAAATTATGTATATTTGATAATTATATTACCTAACGGTATAAAATAAATTTTCTGATTTTTCGAAAATTATTTTTAAAATTAAATATTCTTTTAACCACTAGTTTGTAAATTGTACTCGGTTAAATATTATACCTAAATAATAGTTAGTGTTTAATTTCAGTAATGGTTTGAATTGTAGTTTTCACTCGGTTTAATTGGAATCATTAAACGTTATTTTTACACAGACACTGGTCGTTCGCACGGTCTCATGGTATGTATATATATATATGCTAGGTAGTTGTAGTATTAGTAGTGTCGACGGAAATCGGATTTCCGAACTGCGGTGTGCGAACTGCTGCTGCTGCTGCTGCTCGTAGTAATAATTGAAGAGAGTAGTGTGGTATTTTTTTTTTTTTTTTTGTCGTTCTGAGAGGAGAATTCTTCACAAAAACCACACGCGCACACACGTGAACACCAAGTGTTTGTCATTTAATGAGTCCCCGATGAGTTAAGATCGTACGTGCACACACATTCTCCCACATTGTTAGGCATTGTGTGTGCGTGTGGTGCGGTGTCCCTTTACCCGTATGGGGTGTCAGTGTCAGTCAGAAACGTCTCTCGGGGAAAAGAAAAAGGAACAAAAAAATTGAAACGAAGACAGGTGTACATTGGAGTCCATTACTTCCCTAATGACGGTTCATTTATTTCTTCTCGTTCTCCAGCAGACGCGTATACATATATATTACTATTCATACGTTTTTATCCTCGTTTGTATGTACACCTTGCGTCGGCAGGTTAATTAAATATTATAATAACGATTTTTTTTCTCGCTGTTTAGTATTCGTCGTTAATGATGTATACGATATTATCTCGTTTTAAGCAGCAAAACCGTCGTTCGATTCGTCATCTACGATATACACGTCTCTGCGGACAGTTCACAACGTATGGTTTAATCTTGGCGATTACTAATTACTAATTACTAATTAAACACACAAACATCGATCAAAATGTCGATTATGGTGGCGACGATTTGACGTTATCGCGTGCCCCTGAGAAATCTCTAGGATTTTTCTGGAATTCGAAGTATACTTTTAACGCCATTAGTAATTCGTGTCCGAAACGCTCGTAAAATTTGCCATTTTATTTAAAACCGTATAGAGTAGTTTTTTCCGACTAAAATAATAATAATATAGTGTAGATTTCCACCGTTGGACTCCATAAAAAAAAAAAAAAATAAATAAATAAAAATAATGGGACGCCGCCGCTGCATATGGTCGTTGTCGTTGTTGTGTATTTTATTGCCGCACACATGTCATGGGTGTTATTTCGACGCCACCATCGAGGGTCCAATCGATTGGTGCTGTTCTACACTGTTATGGTTTTGTTTCGAAGGTCAAGTCGAATTCTAGCGTTGCACACGAGGGTGAATTCAAAACACGTTTTTCCTACACCGTAATATTATTATATTAGCTGTTGTTTATGGTGTGGGGCACATAATTATATTAAACTTGTCAATTAAAAAAAAAAATAGAAAAAATTCGAACGTTTAATTTCTTTCTTTGTTTTTTATTTATATTTTGTTTCGCTGGTCAAAACGCGTGGCAATAAATATATTTACGCGGTGCCAAAAAGTCTGAACACATGGCGGCGCACTAGCGTGAGACACGCAACGACGATTAATGTGCGTCTTCTTCCACTGAGCGACTAAATAAAGAATGTATTTTGTTTTATAATAATGCAATAACACTATAATATTATGTAGTTTGATTTTGAGGAGTTTATTTTCGAGCCTTGTCATTATTACGTACGTTATTATTCCCGTCGTCGGTTCTCATCGGGGACACGGGCGTCGTGACGCAATAAAAATAAATGAGGGACAAATAAGAATGTCTTCTGTCCCCCCCCCGTGGCGGCGGGCTGTGCAGATTTTTATCAGTCTCCGGACGCTGCGGCGCACGAGACCGAATTTATGGATGACAAGTCAATAATAATAATAATAATAATGATGATGATAATAATAATATTACATCCCTCGTATTTGCCGGGGAAATATATTTTATAGAAATCGCTGAAACAATGACGTATCACTCCCTCGAGGGGAGCGGCACTGCACACACAAGCGCATTTCTTATTTTTCTGCAGCTACGGAAATAATATGAGACGAGACTGTCGTGTTGTGTCTAGCTTAGTGGTTCCCAACCTTATTTTACTCAATGCCCCCTTTGACTCCCAAAAATCTCTCACTGCCCCCTCATATAAATATTTGATTAATTAATGCCCTTTTTTTTTGTTATCATGGTCATAAGTTACTTAATAGACTTTCAAAAAACAGATAATTCTTGTTTAATTTTTATATAAAAAAAGAAACATATTTAACACAACTAGATTGTTGTGTTTACTTATAAATTAAAACATCTACTAAAAATATTATTACACTGACTTTGCTTGTCAAAAAATACTTATGTGACTAATGAATGACTATTTTTTATGCAATTATAAATATAGAAACTAGGAAGGAGTATAGTTTAAATCACCCCCTTTAGCCCCTCCTTCAATAAATTGCCCCCCTCAATATTCAAAACGCCCACAAGGGGGCGGTAGCGCCCACGTTGGGAACCACTGGTCTAGCTCTATGGTTTTATTATTTTTAGATGTAAAGGGTGACTTTAGCGATTCGCCTTGATAGCGTCGTCATCTCCGCCGCGTTGCGTGTTAGTACGGTGACTTACGAATTTTGGATTCATCTAAATTGCGGCGTTAGACACTAACAAAATCAATATAGAAGAAATAAATAATAATAATAAAACGTCGTTACGCGATTTCTGGTTTTTCGACTCTGAACGGTTTTAAACGGCTTCTTGAACATCAACAAAATTAACGCAATATATATATATATATACATACATATCGGCGGTAGACGTTTTACGCAGTAGATTTTCTTTTAAATTGATACATTTTTTCGCAGAATGTCTCTTTTCGTCCGAGTCGACGAAAAATTGATGTTGACATTGTCTTTTGCGTTTTGTCCTTCCCCCCGAGTCTAAGGGATTTGCACTCGTACACGCTATTGAAGTTTTCCCGCGGATTATTCTATTTTTGGGATTCTAGTCTCGAATTTGATCAATTACGAACGGGTTGGTGCGACAGACGTCCCTCTCTGCGTTTGCTCTGGAACGTTATTATCTTTAATAGGATTTTTTCCGGATTTGTGGGATAACGTTATTTTTCGACAGTGTAATTGGAAATCGGTCTCTTCGTTAAAACAGTACTACTACTATTTCGATTAAAACAGTATAAATATAATATCTCGTTTTCCGTAGGCGCTAACTTTTGGAGTTGATAATTATTGCACGTAGGCACGTTTTAATCGCTCACTGTGTGCGTACTTTTCGTGTATATAATTATAACATTTTTGTTCATTATTTGTTAAATGATTTACGGTTTTTAATAATGTGCTAGTTGGTCTTGGTTAGTGTCTGGTTAATTTACGAGTAAATGGGGATTTCATTTTATTCGATTAAATAATGCAAAAAAGTTCTATGACTTATTATAAAAGTGGGAATTAAATAAATTTAAATCAGTGTTTTTATGTATTTTGAATTAATATAATTCATTTTTTAGATTTTGAACGAAGTGAAGAAGCTAGTGTTTTCACAATGATGTTTATTTTTTTTTTTCTGTGTACAACTTTTTGTATGGAAATACTTGTCCAAAAGGTTCGATCAGTAACTTTTTGAAATCGGATTTATCTCTAGATTGTACTTTAAAGAGATCATTTTTTGAATTTCTCAATTCTTAATTTTTTTTTTTTTTGGAAAAAACTACCTAAAATTTGACATAAACGACTCGGAAACCATAATTTTTTGATCTGAACTATATGAAAATTTAAACATAAATAGAAAATAATATAAGAACGATTTTGGCGCAAGAAAATTTTTTTAACATTTCGGACATATTTCTAACATTTTTTTTTCTCATTTATTTTTCATATTATTAACTTCCTTCGTTCAGAATCGTTTTATTGAAGAAATGATTTATCGTTTCTTTAAAATTCAACACACCCGTCAAGAGAATTCCACCCGTTGGTGTGAAGAACACCCATCGTGCGAATTATATCCGGCTTTTTATTCTCGCCAATAACGTTGTCGTACGACATTTTTGCGGATTCGCGTAACTGACCTAATTGATTGGCGCCGAATGGGAAACTTTACAAATGCTGAAACGAGAGCGTTTTGTATGTGCGTGTTCAAAACTAATGTAATATTTTTGATTAGGACTCAAATTTAAATTATCTGTGGCTTGAAAAAAAAAAATTAAGATTTTTTCCATGCAAAAGACTATTATAGTTTTCTCGAAAATTCGTGATTTTACGCGATTTCGTACCGTTATTTTACCACCCCGAATGTGTTAACTATCGCTACGGGGTAACAATTACGAACACTTAAGTGCTGTTAATAAGTTTGTAACTGCTATAAATGCAGCACCTTTGCTGTACTATAATGATATCGGGGCACGGGTTTTAGCGCATTATTGTTTCTGTGCTTTAAAACAATGCATTTCCAGTACTAACATAATACGTTTCACGTAAAAGGTGGTACCTCATTTAAAAGTATAACTTTTCTTTCACCGTTTTTTCATTTTCGTTCAGACTATTTTCATATACGTATTTATATTTGCTTGTACGTTAGCTTTTAATTTGTATATAATTTAAAATATAGTTTCGGAAAATTTCGTTTTTAAAATATTTGCTTTATAATCGTTCGTATCGTTCGATTTTAGATTCTAAGTGAAGATGCTTATGATTTTACAATGATGTTTATTTATTTTTTTTATCTTTCTGGAAACACTTTTTCGTATATAAATACTTGTCCAAAAGTTTTGATCAGTATCTCTATAGAAAGGGAATCGTACCCAGATGATTCTTTAAACAGGTCGTTTTTCCAATTTCTCAATACTTTTTCCAAAAACGGGGAAAAATTGACAAAAAACGGCAAAATATGCAATTATCGCAATTTCTGTAAAATCGAAAATTAATTTTTGACATAACTTCTAAAATAATGCAGCTATGGACTTGACATTTTCATCGACCACTAAAAATAGTTACGATAACATTTCATAAAAATTTCAAAAAGATTTGATCAATTTTGAGTTAAGAACAGCATTTTGAAAATCATTTTTGGTCTGGGCAAAAAATGTGCAATTAAACATGTGTATGTACCCAATCGTTTCCACAATACTCATGTAAAAATATCGTTTTGTGCTTTCAGGTCAACCTTTATGTTTTTAAATAATTTTTATGCGTTTTTCGATAATATAAGGAATCATTTAATACTGGTCCTATAATAACAATTTGTAATGAAATATCGTTCGATTATTATTAAAGCACCAGTAGTAGTAGAGCGATGTCTCGGTGGTAATGTACGCCAAAGCAATTACAACAAACACAATAATATATTGTAATAACAACCGTCTACCCCTACAACGTGACTACTATACACGATTGTAGTTTTACGTGCACGTTTTATGATTAGTAGACCGTAATTATTGTTATTGTTATAGTTGTGTGCATAACGAGGAGGAGGAGGTTAATCAGGAGCGTACATCTGCGCGGGGGCAATCGTGCGTCTGCAAACGTAATCTTGATTTATATTCGCGTTCTGCGAAGAGACGTGTTTCGGGCAATCACACACATGAGGCGAGACGCTTCATCTCGTCCCCGTGTTGTTGAAACGTCGCATTGCATTGAAGCAGACGTCTGCCGCAGAGTCGGTCGTCGGCTTCGGGGTGAATAATCTATTGGCATTTCCAAAACGCGTCGTAGTATTTTTGCGATCAAGTCTCCTCTCGGATTTAGGGACGCGCCGGAGTCGAAGGGACGGGCGTGAGGGAGACAGAGGAGACGTTCCGAAAATAAGACGAAAAGAAGCCTTGGGAGGGAGGGAAAGGAAGAGAAAGAGAGAGAGAGAGAGAGAGAGAGAGGACTTTTATACATTTTGAATCGGTGATTGATGCAGGGACGGCGGTGAAGCCGACGGTTGTGCGTGCAATATTCCGAGCACGTTGCGGCCACTCGATAATGTGGGGAGGTGGAATCGAAAGGGAGAGAGTAAGAGAGAGTGAGAGAGAGAACAGGACCTGCTAGAGCATTTTAATACATTAATCATGACCTGAGCTCGTTGACGCGGGCTTTGACGACGACGACGACGACGACGACGACCGGCCGAGGGTCAGAGGGCCCCACGGGGGCTTTCTTTCATACGCGAGCTTCCGGTTTATTGATTTCGTCTCCGCGTCTCTACGCATGGACCACCACATGTGTGTTTTCCAATGTCAATGCTAACCGGTGTCGTGTTTTATTATAGCGCATTCCTAGAGTTTCTTTTGTTTTTTTATTTTTTTCAAAAACTAAGAGTCCGATATTTAATTCGAAAAAATACCTTCTCCCCACGTGGGATACGATGATTAGAAATAAATTCAGCATATTTGGAAAAAATGTTTTATAATATTAGTGAACACATTTTTATTGGTATGCGGAAAATAAGTTCCTGTAAAAAAGTCCTGAGACTAGAAAAAAAATTTTCTGGAAAAATGTTTAGTGAAAGATATACTGAAGTATGTATCCTCAGTAAAATTAGCTTTAGATGCTGTAGGAATTTCGAGTAGCAGAAAAAAAAACTGAGACAACATTGTACAGTAGAAAAACATTTGCAAAATATATTTTTATAAAATTTACAAGAGTACAAAATCACTGTAGCAGATTTTTTAACACCAGTAAACCACAATATAAGGAAAATGTTTGATTAAAATATTAAATTGTATTATTATAATTATCTCATTATAGTTTTTACTATTGCGTATTTTTTTAGACTTAAAGTTAAACTCAGATTTAAAAATTAATTAATTTAAATAAATAAATTAGCTTTTTTCTTTCATTTTTTTTTTCTTAATTCTTTTCAAAGCTCTTGGGACGCTCTTCGAAGAATATTCTCAGGATCATTAGATCTAGTTACTTCTTGTTGCTGATAAATTTGAAAGTTAAACTTATAAGATTGGCCATATCCAAAATAATGTGCTCCCTAAATAAAACGTCCTCTTTTAGCCCCCTACAAAAATATTTCTCCGATCGTTTGGTTTTAGGGTTCAAATTTTTCTTCGATTTGTTCGGTTGTTGAGGATGGAGGCAAGCGCTTGTCAACGGGGTTTTCCGAGATTATTATCATTTTTATTTTTATTTTTTGTAATTACGTGTCCTTGATATTAAAAATATGAGTCGAAGGTTATTGTCAAATATAATTAGAAATAAACAAATTCTGAATTCGTAACTGTTACGATTATCGTTCGTAACTTTAACGGAATACTTTTTTCCGATTTTTTTTGGTTAGGATAAATCTAAGAGATAAATTTCTAAGAGATTACTCTAAAAGAGTGAATTTGTTTGTTAAATCGTTTTGTTCAATCGTCAATCCCGTTAGTCGACGCGTTGAGAAAATAATCACGGCTATGTTATATCGACCTGACAATGTGCATTTGCGGTTATTCTCCGCGGTCTGCCGGTAATCGCATTCGTTTATAACTCTATAACGCTAAATTATAATAAACTGCACACGTTGTTGTTTTATTCGCAGTAGGTCAAACCGTAATTAATTTTTATCATAGAAAAACTCGTACTGGGTTTCGTAGTATCTGCACAAAGCACATATTATAATATAATTATTGCCGAGTTACGAAATAATACATTGTTTGTTTTGAATGCTAATATTGATTTAGTGGTAAATATCATAATTCAGAGCGAGTAATTAAATGTTTTTAACGTCGTGTTAAATACTTATTATAGGTATTAAAAATGTCAGTGGTTACGACGCGTAGCGACGGGATGGTGGAGGCTTTAAATAACCTCTGACGTAAGACCACATACGGCGTATTTTGCTTTGTTTACAACTATTAAGTATATAGTGTACTTTTTTTTACAGTAAACATAACATTTTATGACTGTACACGATGATAACCACCGACTGTGACATTCTTGTTTTTCCTGTAGGCATATAAAATATTTTTGACGATCTATGTAGATCTATAATATTCCATCGTTGTGCTCGTACAGTTAACACAATACGTATAATAACCTGTTTCCATTAAATATTATGTTATTGAATAATTTTTTACAGCTCGTACTAAAATTTATTTTCTTCTATATTTAGAGAACGACAAAGAACTACTGTAACGTGTCTGTTGCACTGAGGCACGTGAGCAAAATTAGAATTTGGAACTCGGAGGGGCTTGAATCCTGCCGTATTGAAAATAAAATTTCTATCCTTCGTGCACTTAAATCATAAAAAAAATTTATTCAAAAAATTTAGGCGCTTACTAGAAAACAACGAGTTTTTGGCGTATGCATTTCATTTATTTTTTAACGACACTGCAAACAGTAATAATTGAATACATTAACAGTATACTTAATTAATATTTTTAACACACATTATTCATGTGGGTTTTAAGTCTCACTCTGTATAGATCCTTGTACAGACTTAAATTCGGTCATAACTGTTTACCTGCTCGTGAGTTCCTATTGGGAATTTAATCGTTTGCCTTTTTTCTCTACTTCTCTCTGATTCTAAATCTATTATGGGTTATTTTATTCATATTATTCTTCTTTTATATCACTTGTTGCTTCGTAATTACAATATAGATGTTATCCATGCAAAAGTTCACTCGGACAAACGGCAGGCTTACTCGGGCGAATATACAGAAAACAATCCAACATTTGGAAAATTTAAATATCAACATTTTAATTTATATAAAACCATTATCCGGTTGCAATGTATAAAAATTTGAAGTCAAGCACAGCCCTTCAGTATAAGACTGTTACAAGTTGTCCAGTTTATAATATCGTCTAAGACATATTATGTCTTAGGCAAATAACTGTCGCTTTTTGGTATATAGATCAACAATGTACTGCTTATGGATTTACGAAACCCAGTAGTTAACGAAATAGTTACTAAACAACACGACAAATTTCATTTTAAAATCCATTCAAACCAAAGTCCCCTAATCTCTCGTATGCCAACCATCACCATTCCTAGCAATTCACCAAGATGATTGAAAAGAAAAAGACCGAGAAATATTCTTACTTTGAAGAAAAAAAAAATAGCTTTTCCTTTTTTACTTATTTTCAAAAACTAACATGGCAGGCAGTGTTATTGAACATCCCACGATCATATCACATTCACTTAGAGTATGTTAATTATTGCATAAATTGTAAATACATTAAAAATGTCCTCGTAATTATTTTATTCGAAATATTTTTATTTTTTTAGTTTATGTCATCCTATTTTCGTTTATTTAGTTGTGTTTGAGATATTGCATTAAACGGACGGATATCATAGTGCACGTTGGCCCGTCTAAGAAAACAGTCTTACTTTAGTAAAAAATAATCGGTTTTTACCTTAAAATTAAATTTAAAAAACATAATATATTATCATTATTACATTAAACAATTTGCTGAATATAGTTTGGATAACTGATACGACGAAATGCACTTTATTTCTCCCTCTGTATAGCAGAAAATATTTCAGCCACCGAGTGTGTCCGGTATTCAGAGGTCTCTGCTATTTTATAGCACTGCACGGATGCCACACTTTCGGCGGCATCGGGTTGTCTGAACACCGCAAAATTTCCCAAAACTTATACATATTATTATAATATAATATGAAAATCGCGCGAGAATGATTAATGGACAATTATTGAAATGAACGTGCAGCTAGGCGCACTTTAATTTGTCATCGGCTGTTATGCTGTATATTACGTATTATTACAAGAGCCCAGTTATCCGGTGATATAATTGTGTGTCCGAATTTATGGGTTTATGTGTGCGCAGTGTCCTCCCTCCGGTTAATTCGCTATTGACGAGTCCGAATGTGGTGAATACAGGGGGAACGCGCAGCAGAGAGACGGACAGCAGCAGCAGGCTTGCGGGCAGCTGACGCCGTCGCCGCCATTGCTGTTGCTTACACGTGACAAGTGCTCCAGTGGCGGCCACCTGTAAAATAGGGAGAGTGACACGTACAGAAATGGACAGTGGTGATTAATTAACGAATACCGTGTGTGTGTGTGTGTTTAGCTGTGACAACCGGCTGACGTGTCCCCCCACTACAGCAGCCACACGTCCCGGTCGGGTTTCCGTCCGCAATAGACGTGCCATACACTGCATGTATAATATTATACGGGGAGTTTTTTTTTTTTTTGTCTCCGATAAGCCGATAAAGGATAATATCGAGTGAGTCACAACACGCACGCGGTGTATAGTAGTAATTGGTAGGGAGGCAAACGTGGGTGAATTACTACAGAACCCAACAATATATTATTATAATTTCCGAAATTAAAAATTAAAAGAATGGAGAATTGAATGCGTGAGGTGTGCACACTGTGTGTATGATTAAAAAAATTACTGTTCTCTATAAAATGAATTCGAATAAAAATCGTGTAAACACTGTGAATGGGTGCTATGGTGGGAAATTTTACCTATAATGTAATGAAAACATTTCTACGGCCTTGGTGGAGCCCTCATTTTTAGTATAGTTCGTCTTCTATATAACGTTGTTTTCTTTTTGAAAAACCATATCAGATCTAGACCACCTAATACACTGTTTGAAAGCTCGTTAAAATTCTTTTTTAAAACAATTGTCGAGTTTCCTACACACCTAAAATTATCAATTCTCTAGTATACCTACTAAATACATATGATTTGTACCCATGGTGCGCAGGTCCTCATACTCTAGGGGTCTCGGTATGGGAGTGTTGTGTTGTTCTATAACGCCAATACATTCGCATCAAACCCTTGTGGATCCACTGTGTCGCACTTCCATAAAGCGGGGCGAAAAACAACGCGATACACAATCGACAGTAATTATACAACGTTTTGACGTTGTAATCTCTCTTTGGGGCCGCCACGTCGCCGCCGCTTCGCGGTGAATCCGATTGTGGTGTGTGGAACGTCGTCGTTGTTTACAAAGGTTTCCCGCCACCGCCGCCGGACGGATTAAGGGTGATTTCCCTATTGTGTGTCGACGACGCCTACGAACTACCTACTCCTCGTCCCTCTCCTCCCAGCAGCTCCCCGTCAACGGGCCCCCGTTGACGGTCACGGTTTTGTATATCGTATAATATAATATGTGTATAAATAACGCTCTCCGCGCGAGAGACGTGCAGCACTCCGGCCGAAAATTATCATTGTCCCGTCGTCGTTTCGCCACAATATACGCGCGTAAATATGCAACTAAGGCGTGATCGGCTCTCCGATGATGGATTGTCGGTGTCGAATTTAATTCACACACCGTACACGATCGATCGAATTCGATTTCTCTGTAATTCGGTCGCCACACCGGGCCTCCATAGTAATAACAATAATGCGCGCCACGCCGTCGTCGCTTTGTTGTGGCTATTATAATAGACGCGTGTGTGGCGGGCGATTAACAATAATAATAAACACCGGCTCGCCACGCGATTTTTTTTTTTTTTTGGGGGGGGAGGTGGTAAACGGGGTTGGAGGGCGAAGGATTCGTGTGGTTGTCGCCGCGTATAGGTGTGAGGAGGTGGGGTATGTCGCCGAGCGTTAACGAAAATGGACGTGCGGGCGACCCCGGGGGAAATCGTACGACGACGTTGTGTTGTAACCGCGACGCGACACGGACGTGAGAGAGAGAAAGAGAGAGAGAGAGAGAGAGAGGGAAACGGAATTGATTTTGTCGCAACGTCGTATACAATAATAATAATAATAATAATATGAACTTTATTGTAATAATGCGTGGTGTACGCGTGCGGGTAGGTTTGCGGTTTCCGGAACGAAATCTTCCATCGTTCTATATTGCCCGCAAAAGTGGGGGGGGGTCTCTAAATCAGTGGCGAATTTAAATGCAGGACTGCCACTTGGTCACTATTTGAACAAAATGCTTCATTTTTTTTTTTCAAGTCACTAAAAGTGTACTTATTTGTATAAACGGTCAATTCTACCACCCTTAACCTTTTCATGCCTGAATCACACTTTGATTTTGATTAAATTTTGGTTTTTAGCTAAAAATTTCGTCCCGCTAAAATAAAATATATTTTTTTTATACTTAGAATGCAAAAAAATCTGTTTCCTTTATTCGTATCAATGTATAATTTTACGTTTTGTCACATATTAATATAATCTGTAATTACGAACCCGAGCATATTGAATATAATTTACTAAGCACATTTTTCACAAACAATTTTGTCATGGGTACAACCTCGAATGAAGATTGAAATATAGAATTTCAGAAAGGAATTATTTCTTATATGAAATTTATCAATGTAAATCGTAAAAAGATTTTTAATAAAAATAAATTTATAATTTTATGTATACACGATACGCGATGAAAACCCTTTGCGGTCGCCACTGGGTCGTATAAGTTACTAAATACAAAATACGGTTGAATCTGTATTCACCGAACCTCTTCTTAACAATACGATCGAAGTTATGGCTGCTTTTGACAATATTCGCCTTAAAACTTAAACTGAAAACGTACCAGATATCATTTCGTATTATTATAATTCTTTAAAAATTGAGTATAGTATTTCAATTTCTACTTAACGATTATTATTTTTTTTTTTTTTCAAAGAACTGACGAAGTTTAGTAAATATAATTTCTACGAAGTACATTCGGATGTATGTAATTTAAATACAAAGTAAATGGGTATTTTAAAAAAATTCGAAATCTTTTTTTTTTTAATACTCACGTTTTATTTATTTATTAGGATTTTTCATGGTCGTGTATGTTAATACGCTCGAAAGTTTATATTCACTTTGATGAAAATGTGTTCTTTAGATTACTTACAGTGCCTTGATTACTTTTCTTTATTTTTATTTTGTTGTATTTTTCTAAATATTCTTTAAAATTTAGTAAATATATATTTTAAGTATGTTATTTTTTTCAAGAAAATTAATACCATTAGTACCACAATTGCATTTTTAAAAACGATGTAGAAATATTCCTTTTGAATTGCTGATGATTTGCGCGTTACGAGTTAAAAAAAAAAATTTTTATACGCAAAATCTCGTTCCGTTCCTTTTATTATCAGGCACGCCTGTCATTTCACACTCATTAAATTCGCAATCAAAGCGATTGATAAATTTTCTTTTTGGTTTTCTATGAAAAAAGTGTTCTTACAAAGTGATAAACTCCGAAAAACACGTGTTGATGGGGATTTCTGTGTTGTGTTTAAAAGACAATAAATTTATTGTTTCGGCCGGAACGATGACGAACGAATGCGAAATTGTAATTTATAAATAGTTATTACGTTACGAGTCGGTTTGACTTATTATAAGTCGTCGTTCCGTCGTTTGATCCGATTCCTTTTGAAGTAGCTGTACCATATCTTGTTTTGGAATTAAAAAAAAAAAAAAAAAAAGATGTAAACGTTGCGACTTTATAAATAAATAAGAGTATTACGGCGAAACATTTTACCTGATATGTTTCGAATAATCGCAATTACAATGGGGAAATACAGTCGGATCGCGAAAATATGCAAAAATTAATATTTTAAATTAAAACAAAGTAGTTGGTTGTAAAATATAACCGTGTGTTATTGCGCCGCGTATATTTTCCAAACAAATCTGGCGCATTATATTTTAATATTTTATCTATGAATGAGCTGCGATTCAATTAGCGTTGTGTTCATGATAATAATAATAATAATACTCGGTACAAAGATATTTGTTTATTCTCGGCTCTATAGGGATTATTCTTCTATACATTAGCATTTAAATAAATTATAATACACTACACAGAGTATAATAATATAATCACGTTGGCGGCGCGGCGTACAAAGGAAGGAGAAACGCCGCGGATATTTTCTCTAACGGATCATAAATTTTTGAATTTACATGAAAAACCGATTGCTTTTAACTTAAAACCGTCTGTGGATGTGACATCAAGATACTTTTTCTCGGAAATATTATATGAAATGTATTTTTTTTTTTTTTTTTACATTAATCATAAAACTCACTCTGCGAGCAGTAGTAAATGGACATTTCGCGTTTTAAATATTGCTTAATATAATTTATTTTATACAATATTGTTATTCCATTAAAATTATTAATTTGATTTATTTCGTTTTGTTACAGGTATGTACAACAGACACAGCCACATTAATGTAATCAGTTTTGTGTTTGGGAAAAAGTTTTGTTCGGTTTTCGAATACCCCGGCTGAATGGATCGAATATTATTCAACTGAAATTTCCGAAAAAAAAAAAAAAAAAAAAAAAAAGGTATTAATATTTATTTTTAAAATTGCGTTGATATTATTATTATTAGTTTTGTGTGCGATGCAGTGATAAACAGTAATTTTATTTTATTAATCTTAAAATGAAAAACATATTTCAATATACGAAATGTTTCCCCGTTTTTGATGAAAATAACATTTTCTAAAATATGTTATTTGTACTTAGAGCAAACACACATTTAAATTTAAAATTTCGTAATTTTAAATTTAAAGATAAATAAACGATATTATTTAATTATATCATCCAATTATTTAAGATTTTGAGTGAAGCATAGAAAATTAAAAATAATTGTTTGAAGAAATAATGATAACATTTAGAGCTTAGATTAAAAACTTATGTGCGGTATATACCACATATAATTTTTTAATTTATTTTAAAATATTTATTTTTGTGAATGTACATTTTTACCGGACACTTTTTATAAATGCAACTTTGGATTCAAAGTATCTTTGATTTAAAGTCACAATTAAAATTATAATAGGTTACAAATATAACTCGGTTACGTCATTTTGATATATGAACCGATTATTGCCTAATCCTGATTGGGTGCTGCAAAAATTTCCAACGTTAATAAAATATGTATACAAACTTCCGTATTCATTGTTACTCATACGCATTTCTAATGAAACAATTATAACACAATAATTGTCACGTCGTACAGTAAAACAAATTGCCATATGCAAGTATAAAAATTTTATAAAAGACTATATAATCATTGCCTACCAAAACGTTCTTACAAAAAACTACACTCCTTTCTTCTAGGATAACCCTGAGGGACAATCCCTCTGAGGGAAGCTTCCCTCAGAACCGTCTTATTGATGAAATTATTTATCATTATTTTTTAAATTCAATATACCCACTCGAAGATCGAAGAATCGACCCATGGACTTACGTGCAAAGTACGTCCTTTTTTGAACTGTTTCCATTCGGTTTTTATTTATTCTGTGGTGAATCGGTGTGGCAATTTGACCACAAAACACGTTTTATTTTAAGTTGTATTTTGCGAGCAATGAAAATCGATGTTTCGCCGGGGAGAAGAATGTCAGCAGCACAGGTCGTTTTAACAACAGAATGTCACACAGATAATTTTATATTATTTTCATCCTCCCAGGAATTAGTGTTATAATGCAATTACCGTTTTATTATTTCCCTAACCCGTGTGCTCATCAGATAGGACTTTTGCATTTTCAACCATTTTCAACCACCTTTGACGCGGCACCAGTCACAAGGACTTCAATATATTGTATGTATTATAATATCTTTAGACGTTCACGTTAACTTATGGTACTTTGTTTTCAACGTCGTTCTCAGAATCGCGTAAACCTATTACCGCGTAACGTAACACATTACTGCGTAAATAATGTAGAGATAAAATTAGAATTTTTTTTTATATTTATTTATTTAATTTTGTTGTTGTCGCCGAGAATTATGTTAAAATGTTTGTGTTTGTGCCTTTATATATATATATATTTATCTAAAGTCTCGTTTTCTTTGTCCGTCTTTTGACGTCATGGCGATTCTCTGACAACAAAGTTTTTGATAAATACGTAAAAAAAAAAAAAAAAGATCGCCTTGATAAATCACGTAATTATTAATATCGAACCGGGAATAATGCTAATTTTATTCGATTACGCGTGTTTGATGATACTATATCGTTGTGATTTTCGTGATAATCACAACACGAGGTTTAAACGAGATGCAAAAAGTCTATTACCATGTTAAACAGAGTAATTCGATTTCAACCAAGGCGAAAGCAGTGTCCTTTGTATTAAAGTGAAAAAAGTTTACATAAAATTTAGTTAGGGGGGGGGGGAAACGCTTTGTATATACGCGAAATTACGGCTTGTAGTTTAGCAAAAAAATAATAAAATGAATTAATAATAAAAAAAACTTTTTATCACATATTTTCTCGACGGGAATGAATAAAAATATTATGTCCTAGAGTCCTAGACCGAAAGGCTATAATTAGGGCTAGGGACTTATAGGAGTTAGCATGTTTTTCAAAAATCATTCAAAACATAGCTAAGTAATATAGAAATGCGTTTCATAACAGTAGAAATTGAATGCAGTTCTCTTTAATTTGCATATTTTGCATATTTAGCTCTTTTTTCGATATAAGTGCATATTTCAAT
>JAIPRM010000248.1:28480-67006 GCA_025469315.1 Stegophylla sp. TES_Ste_2020 | reverse complement strand
CGGTTTCAAAAAGTTATTGATCGAAACTTTTGGACAAGTATTTCTATACGAAAAAGTGTTAACAGAAAAAAAAAAATAAACATCATTGTAAAAACACTAGCTTCTTCACTTTGTTCAGAATCTAAAATTACACTAATAAGTAGATGCATAGTTTTTTATTTAAATTTCAATATTTAACATGACACATAATTTAATAATATAAATAATGTTTATACTTTAATTACTAAAAATAAAAGAATAATTTAGTATTAATAACAATGTATAGTTATAATTATTTAAATTAAATTATTTCTTTAAGAAAAAAATGTGTTGAAATAAACTATTATATAAATTATTTTACCTGTGTCTGAAATAAATAATTAATTTGATGCTTATAACCTATTTACTATACCACTTTTTCAATCACAATATTTATTCTTCTTTTTCAAATCCAAAGTTTATTATTTTTCAGCAGTCTAAAGAATTTATTAAAACAATAGACATTATTTACATTATTAAATTCTTACATTATACTTCTAATAATAATAATTATATTATTTTGGATTAATCCAATCAAATTTTTAAAAACACATAGAAAAAATTCGAGCTGCTTTATCAGGTTAAACCCACTAATTATTTTAAAATACCGGCTTTACTCATGAGTAAAATTTACTATTAATTTTTTTATTTTTTTGGTATAAGGTGTGTTTTAGATGTCCACCTATTTTTTTTTTTAAAGTATTTTGACCTTCAAAAAAAAAAAAATTCAATAAAAAAATTTTAAATTAAAAAACTTAACAATAAATAACAAGAATTCAAAATCATGAACATATCAAAAGATTAAGCTAAATCAAAATTACGGTTGTAGATCAAAAGCATGTTATTCCATTATTGATGAGGTGAAAAATAATGTAGCCAAAGTACGATAAAAAAAAATTCAGATGGGTTACTTTAGGAAAAACCAAACATATTTTTGGGATTTATTGGAAAAAAGTTTTTTCAATAAAGTCTGGATTTTTTCCAACCCTTATTTCCAAGTTATCCAGCTGAGATATTTTTAGTGGTACCTAAGAACATAAACATACTGTGTGTGTATGTGTGAAAAAATTTAATTGTAGATAAACATTAGAATTAAAAATATTTATTTTAAATTTAAATTATATACATTTATTTCATTATTTAATCTGAACTTATTTGTGTGTACTTACTTTATAATTTGAGGTGTGTTTTCTTTTAGGAGAAACAGGAGTGAAAAAAACTGGTGAATTTGGTTTAGGCAAATGAACATTTTGCACGTTAGTTGATTTCGTAAATTGATTCTAAAAATCATAGTATAATTGAATGAAAAAATTATTTATTTTTTTAAAACTGAAATTTTACTTTATTTGGTGCCTTCATGTCAAAAGTTGTTATAAATGTTTTCTTCGCACTAACATTAAATTTGACTTGATTTTTATTTTCATTGTTCGCATCAGATTTCTCTTTTTGGTGAGTAGAGGTTTGAGATTGATCAATATCTTTATTTTGCAACTTCTGATTGTACTCTGTATTTGCCTAATTAATAAATGATTATTTTAATATACTTTGAAATCAGACTTAAAATTTCAATAGATTATGATTTGGATTAATAATTAACTACATAAAATTGGTGCTATAACTGCATAAATACTATTGTTTTTGTTGATGGAAAAATAAACCAATAACAACTTATATATTTAAAAGTCCATAAAAAAACATCTATATTTAGTATTTTATTTTTTAAAATTTATTTATAATAAAGTGGTACTTCAGTATAGATTTTAAGTTTCATTTTAACTTTTTACAAATTATTTAAATAGAAAATTGAAAATATCTGTATTACATCATTTAGACAATTTACACAAAACGGTTTATCTTAAAACATGTTAGGTTCTTGTTTAATTTTTATAGTTTATAGATAACAGTTAAAAATTAATAACATAAAATAATATTTTTATTTATTGAATTTTCAAGTGTTTAAAATAGGACTGTGAACTAGAGCTTGTAGAAAAGTACATTTTTTTTAGCTCATTGTGAAACATAAACAAAATTTGTGACAGTACAAATTTGTTAAGTGCATATTTCCTCGTTATCAGCATAAAATTTTGAATCGTTATAACTTTTAAACTAAATGTGATTTCACTGTTTTTTTTTTTTTTTTAACATCAAAAACTACATAAAAATTAGAAAAAAAAATCAAAAATCCGTGTGTACTATGTAAAATAGATAATATGTATTTAAAATATTATCCGTCAAAACTCCAACTTCAAAGTACCATAACTCATAAACTATTGTTTTCCATCAAATTATTTTTGCACCATCGTTCTTATCATCAGAAACTACAAATGAATAAAAGAAAAAAATTTTGAAAATTTGTGTAGGCACTAAACTAGGTTTATTTTAGTAATATGTTATATGAGATACATTTTATAAAATTTGTATAGTTGTATTGAATAATTTATTATTGTTCTGCAGTTGTGTACAATTCAAAAATTTTAATTTATGGTGCATAAAATCTTACCAATGTTTTTTTAATTGCAATTTCATTTTTATAAATACTATTGAAAGTATAATGTTACTTCACATTCAAAGAAAAAGTGTATTTAGTACTCACTCGAGGGGAAAGATTATCAACAGATGTCTTGTATTTTTTCACTTTAAAATCACTGAAGTCTCTTAAAGGTGATGAATTTCTATTAACACTTGAATATTTTTTATTAATTTTGATGGAAGTAGACTGAGTACTAACATCCATATTTGATATATCTTTGTTATGAAATTCAACTACACTTATATCTCCCTGAATTAATTTAAGTCAAAATTATTAAGCATCAAATGTACAAAATAAACTATACAATTTTATTAATGTTATATATTTAGTATTTACATCATCCATGTCTATATCATCCATATCTACATCTTCTTCATTCAATACCTAATAATAATAATAATAATAAATTAACTAAAAATAATTTTATTGTGAAAGTCAAGTAACACACATTAACAATTTCTGATGCTAGGGGTTGTTGATGAATATTTTTTTGTTCTGATTGTGAACACTGGAACCGAAGTCTCATAACTTCTACATAATACTTCTTGACTTTTGATTTATACTTCATCTGAAATTTAAAAATGAATACCTAATAGTTAATATTAAGTTACCTTAACAGTTGCTATATTCTTTTAGACTAAATTAAAACATTTTACATTTGACTTTACTTCAACTTAACACAGATACATTAAAAAAATATATACTATCATACTATTCAGTGAGTATAATAATATTATAATATTCATGAAGAAAATGAATTATCTTATTTATTTAATTATAGGACCTTGATGATGCTCATATTACATAATATAATTTATATAATTTAGGTGCATATAAAACTTCACATCATTACACTAATGATTTACGAATTTCACTCACTCTGTTTTAACACGTGTACAGCGCTTGTCGTATTGTTATAGTTTGGTTTTATGGTGGAACATGAGCAAAAATGTACATATTTTTTACATTATTATCTTCCTTTGTTCAGAATCGTTTTGTTGAAGAAATGATTTAGTTTCTTTAAAAGTCAATATACCCCTAAAAAGTATCTCACCTGACGTGCAAAAAACACCCCAACAAGCGAAGTACACACTTTTTTTTTTTATATATATCATAACATTTTAAATTAATTTTTTTACATTTTAAGATGCAAAATTATATACAACCTTATCTACATATGGGTCAACTATTATAAATATTTTTGTTAAAATCAGATGAATTAAATTTCAATTAAAAGGGCTTTAAATTTCATAACATGGAATTATTATTAATTGTCATAAATTATGAAATGGACAATATGAATTATTCTATTCTACATTTTTTTACATAATTACTAAATACCTAAATAAGAATTTTTTTTCTATATAATTAACTGAATATCCACTCAAAATCTTTTTGTTGAGTGGATTATTTAGTATTTATTTTAAATTCAACATACCCATCTAAAATATCCTACCTGAGGAGCCCAAAGTGCAAACAATATTTTGTTTAAGTTATTTTTATTTTGAATGGAAACAAATAAAATTAATTTGAAATGAACAGTCTACACCCTACCCTCTAAATTATCATTATCATACCAATCCTTACATTAGAAACTTGTTTTTTTCTATTTTTATAGACAATTTGGATTTATTTTTAAAAATTGAATAAATAAATTTTATATTTACATAGTTGTCTGTTAATTTCTCAATTGTTTTATAATACTCTTTGCTCTGATTTCGCAATTCTATTTTTTCATCATTCAGTTTACTAATTTCTGCATTTTTTTCTGTACTACTATCTTGTAACATCTGATGAGCATTCGCAAAATTTATACTTAACTCCTAAAATTTAATTATGTTTTATTCAATATCATACAATTATAAATTACTCATTATGATAATTACAATAACTTTTTTAATAATTGTTTAACCAATCATTTTTATACTTACATCAATTCTCCTTTGTAATTGAGGTATTAAAATATGATTAGCTTCTAATTCTTTTTGTAAATTAAATATTGTTTCATTTGACACTTTAACTAGTTGTTTTAAATCAATTACTTCAGCTTGTATTTTACTTTCTTTTTCATTTTGTAATTGAAATATCTCAGTTATTTCAATGTCCTTTTCTTCTAGTATTTTCAATAACTATAAATAAAATCACAAAACATTTTTAATATATAAAGTAAAATAAAAATGTTTTTCTGTTTAAATTATAATGAAACAAAATATGTAAATAATAAATATATATAGAATTTATATAGAATTAAAACTGTATAAAAATAAAAAAACATTATCTAGTATCTACAATATAAAAAAAAAATACATGTCAGTAAAATAAAATTGTATTAAAGTGTAACTGCACATTTATTCTCAAACTTAAGTTTTTTTTTAAATAGTTATTATAAGTTAAAAATTACAGTATACTAACATCATCATATTTTTTACACATATTATTGAATTTGTTTTGCATCTCCTCTTGGATTTCATTATGAGATAACTGAATTTTACTCATATTTTCTATTAAACTGGCATTAAGTTTTTCAAGGTATTCGTTCTGCTCATTCAAAGAAAAATTATCTTTTTTCAAAACAACATTTAATTCCTGATATGTCTTTAGTTTTTCTAATAATTCCGTTTGTTCTTTGATTACCGTTAATTGTACATCAATCTTTTTTTTGTTTTCTTCCCTATCAAAAACAAAATTCAAAAGGAATATTTATAAATATATAATAAATTAATAAATAATTACAGAGAAATTTTCATCATGCTAATTTCATCCTTTAAAGATTGATTTTTGTTCAGAAGTTCATCATATTTGTCATTCAGAGATGTATTTTGACTGATAAGTACTATATTTCGATCTTCCATTTCTTTAATAACTTTTTCAAAATGTTGACTAAATGAAATAATTAACAAAGTATTAGTTTATATATCAATAATGTAATTATAATATTGCAATTTACTTAAGACTTATAACTATTTCTTTTTTTTCATTTAATTTAATGATGGTTTCATTTAGATTTTCTGATAACAAACTGTTCTGAAATAATAAAAAACAGAAATTATTTAACCTATTGACCCTTGTTTACTGTCATTTAAAAAAAAAACTATTGAAATTTTTATGTAACTTTAAATTTATTTTTAATTTAAAAGCAATTAAAATTTAAAAAAACTTTAATTAAATAGGTATTAGTTTAATATTAAAAAATTTACCTCAGTTTTTAAGTTTTCTATTTGTTTAGTATTTTCTTCCAAATTGGATTTATAAGTTATTAAATCTAAAGAATATTTATTTTCCAAGGTTTCTAATTCGTGTTTTTCTTTCGTCCTTTTCGTATTTACTAGATATTATACATTAGAATAGGTAATAAAGAAAGATGTAAAACAGTATTTCATCACTTAATATACTCAATTTAGAATGTGTATTGTAAGTGACTTATTTATTTATAGTATTATCTGTGACTTACCTTATTGCATATAGTGTTATAGCAATATAAGTGACCTACCTATAAGTAGATAATTTTATTCATACTATAATTTATTAATGTGAGAAAATTAATTTTGGGTTCACAGTTTAAATTTTATTGTATTATCACCTGCGTTATTAATTTTAGTGATTGATGTGTTGGAACACCCCAAAAAACCCTTAGATCCCGCCCTGAGGTCACATATAACACGAATGCCCTCAATTAATGTAATAAATGACACAATTGGTATATGGCTGATAGTAGGTAATCATCAGGACTAATTTAATTGTAAAGCTGCATGTCATAAAATTGAGTATATTACGTCATTAGTTATTCATCATGCCTAAGATGATTTATTTTCAAATAGTTAACTGAACGAGTATAAGCCCTAATGACTATTCAGAAAATATTTCTATCAATCACAGACTATAACGATTATTTCTGGCTTCTGGCGACCTTTATTTAATATTATTTAAAAAAATTACTGAAAACATTCTTAACATTTTAGGAAACACCAATGAGACAAATAAACAAAGATTTTTGAGTACAATAGCATTTGAGTACTAACATTCAGACTTTCAAATTATAAATAGTTACACATAAATGATATAATTACTGTATAATCTTAACCTAAAAAAAAATATTTAGTGGAATTTTATTTTATTTTAAATAAATAGAGCAGGATCTCTAGGAAGACCCAAAAATCAGGTATGTAATTGCCAAAAACCTGAAAACAATAGACCAGAATGTGACCTATGAGTCAACCAACAATAGAGAGATGGAGAGAGTACTTGAAGACAGCAATAGTCTTTAATGGACTAGTAAACTTACAAAAATAAGTATTACTATTTACTATACAATACCATGCTTTAGGCACTCATCAATTTTCTCAATAACATTTGAAATTTTTTCTTGAAATATTTTAGTGGATTGTTCTACCAAGCTTGATACATCTTTTTGTCTTATTCTAGCATTATCAACTGTACCTCCGAGTTTATTTAAATGATCACAAATATTTGAAAAACTTGTATTAAGACTTTGACATGTATCACTTACAGATTTAGTTCTGAAACAAAAAATTGATATAGAACATTTCTCTTCACGTATAGCACATCAAGATTATAAAAATTAGTTTGTAAATAATATTAAGTCATTATATTAAGACTCAAAGTTGAATTGTTTAAGCCTTAAAATATTAATATGACATAAAATTAAGAAAATATACCTAGCCTTAAACAATACAGCATTTGCTCTAAATTATTTTATAAATAAAGAAAAATTTTAAATCTAGCTACATAATCGTGGTAGAAATTTGTCTTCCGTCTATCACTCCACACGTAAAATTATGATGGAGGGAGTATTATATGTACCTACTATAAATTAACTTTACCTTTTTAAATAAAAATGAAAAATGTAAATATAAGTGATCCTTCATATTAGTGGCTCTACAATTAAAGGGTCGAAGCAACCTTTTTTAAAGTTTATAGAAGAATTAAACCACTTTCATGAAGTTTATTTTAGCTTAGTTATCTTTCTTTTTATAAGATTTTAATTTTTTAATAATTTTTTAATTTTAAATTTTCTTTACATATAATTTTTGTCATGTTTAATGCCAAGTAATTTTTAATAAGTTATAAATATTATTGAAAGATAAAGAATAATTTGAATCTTTGGAGCTTACACTCCAATATTTTGTTAATATATTTGTTGTTATTTGTCTTCTCACTTATACCTAATACATAATATTGATTGAATAAAATATATATCATTTTTGTATACTTCTGATTAAATTAAAAAATACATATATAACATTTTCTTTGGTTAAAACTTTGGCCAAAAATTTTAAAAGTTGATAGATATTTAATTACTTTTCCATTATATTCTTCCATTGATTGGTTAGAACGTGGTTGCTATTTTGATAATCCATCATAGTTGAATGCATAAACATAATAGTTTGGTCCCTTACAGCTAAGATTTTTTCATATTCAGATATTTTTAAAGCTGTCATTGCTTTTTCTTGATTAATAAGCATGCGTTGTAAATCTAAATATTTAACAGGATCACTAATATCTCGATTCATGTTACTGTGTTCCAAAACAGCACCACTGGAATTTAAATTCTGTAAATATCAGAAAGAAAACTATACTTAGGAAGGTATTATCTGTAATTAAATCTTGAAATCAGGAATAATAAGTATGATATTAAAAAGGTTAGTAAGAATATATAAGCACATTAAATATAGTATTAAATAGGTATTTTGTAAATGTATAGGTATACTTGCATTCAAATTGTAAGTTGATGGTGATGATTTACCAGTTTCACTCAGTTCGTCACCGCCACTCATTACACACAAATCTTCTTGATCCATTTTAAAAACCCTTAATCAAAAATATCATAAAACACACAATGAACACTTGAACAGTGATGTTGACACTAGACAGGGAGGAATCCAGGTTTTAAATTTAGAAGAGGGCGATCAGATAAAAATAGATAAAGATACAATTGATAACTTTTAATATGCCTTAAGCAATTTAAAATTTCTTGGGGGAGGGGCAATCGCCATGGCCACTGTCCACTTTGAATCCGAGCCTAGATACAATATGTAGACAGATATCTTCATTTAAATTCGGGACTATATTTTAGAAATTAAACCACTAAAAGATCAATTATCACATTCTAATAAATGGATTTCAAGTAGGCTATTAATTGTAATGCAAAAATAAGTACCTGTAATAATAATGAAGATGGGTAATCAAGTTACAAAATAAAACATTAATCTATAATTGCTTAACCAAGTGGTGTTTCAGACGGAATGACAATAGGACTTTGTTTAATTGATTTCATTCGTAATTTAAACTTCGGAAAAATTTAGAAAAGACAAAAAGCAAATAATTAACGGAAAACCTAGCATGAAGCAGGCAACCTACGGTCTTCGACTACCACGCAAAGCACAATGGTCGCAAAGACAAGCAGGTCGACCAACCAGACAAAGGACAAGGGACTCTGTAGTCTGTACCACGGTCTTAGAAGATATCTAAAAGATAAAAAATATCTAAAAGACCGTGGATTATACTGTCTGTACTGTTTTTATTTTATGAATACACATCAAAGCACCAAACAAATACCTACAGACTCAAGCCTCAAGGTAAGTACAGAATATTAAGGTTAATAGAAACAGAAATCTCAATTTCTATCTCCCTTAACCATAGAACATCATGGCTAATAAACATTATTCAGTGTTGCCAAATCAAAAACTCAAAGATCTCCAATTTCCAGTTAAAATGTCTCGAAAATTATACCAAATTTTTAGACGCCTTTTATTGAAATCGATTTTTTTTTCGTCTACGTCAACTTCGTGCAGGCACGTAACTAAGGGATGGCCTAGCCACCCCAACTATTTTGCTGATGTACTTAGGTTAAATTAAACGTTCATTAAATCTCAAGTCCTACTTATGAAAGGAGTTATGATAATGGACTAAAAAAAGAGCAGACTTAGCTACAACATAGATATTCATCACATTGATAGACTGACTTTTGGGAGGAAGTCTGGAACTTGGCCCTGTTTTCTGTAAGGTTTTTACTGAGAATATGTATTTTTGAGCACTTTTTAATCAAACGCATTTCATTCTAAAAAAATAATTTCCGTGCATATGATCCCTTGTCTATTTGTTGTACGTATTTGAATATCTTCTTGTACTAATTGTCACCATTTTCAACACATCCATCAAGAGTATCTGACCCGAAAAGCGAAGAACAATCGGAATGCGAAGTATGTCCGTCCACCTTTCTTGTCTATACTTCACTTATCTTTACTTAACTTAATAAAAATTTGCCCGTTATATAAAATGGGAAATTTCACAACTGAAGCATAAAATATGCATTACAATAGTTTCTTAACCTTAGCAATAACCTACCCACTCACTTACCCAATTATTTCGGGTCACCAGAATTAAATCAGTGCAAAATAACTCAAAGGTAATCAATTCATCATAAAATTATGGTGAAATATGTTATCATTGTCTTATGAAGATCAACAAAATTAATTTAATTAACTTCAGGTGCAATATTACAACGAATTTTCGAATTATCAAAAATGAATGTCAATTTTGTTTTAACGTTCAAAACGAGTTACTCATAGGATACCTAATTTGACTGAAGCTTAGAAGAATTAAAAATGTTCAATCCTTTTTCAATTACTTACTTATGTGAAATTATGTGACATTTCCCACTTAATTATTATCCTCACTTAAATCGCAACTAACCTAACCTAACCTAACCGACTGTATTTGCGCCGCAAACATAATAGGTAGTTGTATTAATTTATTATCAGTTGGCTAATATCAAGCCGTGATCAACCAACCATTCATTGGAATTTTTTTCGGTTTATAATTAACGGTCTCAGTGTAGGTTAAAGGTCCACAATATATTGTATTTTTATTGTTAATAGTGTGCACTGAGATTCCGTCACTTCTAGTCGGTAAAAATTGTCCGTGTTGCAGTAGTTTTCATACTATATACTTACATATTATATTATAGACCAAATAATTTCAGATCAACAACAACGGCCAATTACCAAGTACTAAGCCAAATTAATTTAAGAATAATAATTCTTAACATTTGAATATTTTTGACACATATTATATAAATATGGTAAACTAAATAAAGATTTTTAATAGGTAGTTAACAAAATAAAACTTCAATATCTATGATTTATGTTTCTTTAATAACAATAATTATAAACACTATAACTTATTATATTATCGGTTTTTACTTTTTATTTTCTTGTCTGCAGACCAGATAAAATTTGTTCGCGGTTCGTCATTTAATGACCTCCAACTTTATTTATACAATAATCATTGAGCGCGATTGTCAAACCATCACGATGAGTGCTATTTTTAGGTTATAAAGATTAATGACTATTAATGACATAGCTAATTTTGCACGTGTCTATATTATAATAAAATTTGAACGTGAATTAAAATATATCATACGACTTTTTGTACCTAGGTAAATTATTATGTATAATAATAATACGTTTTATCTATTTGTACATTCGAAATTTTAGTGAAATGAATCCATGGGTGCTCCTTCGTTCTGACACATCACTTTAAAATTGCACGTGTTTATCCTGATTTCCCGACTCCTTTTGCATTTTTTGCCGTTTTATTCAGCATAACTGAAACCATATTGTAAGTGGTCGTCATCACCTGAAAACACGTGGACATCCATTTAAGGCTATTTTTAGTGTCTATTGAGGTAAGTACAAATGTTTATTTAAATTTATTTTAATTTTTTAGGACATTTTATTTACGTGGTGACTACTATTCGTATATTCAAGTACAATGTCGTCGATTGACGTTTGAAAATATCTAATGTCTGATACGATAACAAATATTAGTGTCAAAAGCTTAACTTGGAAACCACCTATCGTCCAACGTCCAATTATAATTTTAAAAACATACCTGAATTCCTTATTCTTTTTTTTACGTTTTGTCAGAAATAGATTCTCGATACTTTGTATGGTTAATAAAGTACGCTACATAAAGAATTTACTTAATTTTCAAAATAAACTCGTATTTGGAAGAGTCGAAATGAAAATGTATTTCTCATAAAACATAGGTATAATCTAAAAAATTGAAATTCATTACAAAATTAAAATTAGACTACTTTAATAAATATATTTATTTTTAACAAACTTATTGGTCTGAAATGTATGGAAATATCATTGCCTTAGATTTTAGAGCTCGTGGTGACAGTAATAATTAAAGTTGATACAATTCACGTCCGCGTTTATTATTTTTTGACTCTAGGAAAAATTATGTTTTTTTAAATGTTGTTTTCTTTTTTTTTTTTTTAATTACTCTAATGACGCGAAATAGAATTTTATTAATTAATTTGGTACCATTTGTTTTTTATGCGATGATTATGAAAGTACGTAAATGTATTTTTATTGTCCAAAAATAAAAATGTAACTACGATGGCCTCTTAAGGTTTATCAATAGTGTACTTCAAACTCTATAAAAACACTTTTGATTCATCTTCAGAAAATATTTCCACTCTTTTAAACATTTTCCACCCGGGAAAATTGCCCTTTTCGAACTCTCTTAATTCGACCTCAGTATATGATTGAAATATTATGAAACGATTACATTGGCGAATAACTGTAAATTGACGACTTTAATCCGCGAAGCTTTCATCTTCAATTGATTGGCATCGTTCATTCGCATCGCAAGCAGCAGTATTTTTTTGAACTTCTGGTCCATTTTCGTCCAGTCACAGGAATATATTCCAAAATTGATTGATTCTTTCTAAACTCAAACACAACAAATCAACGCGCAATTTGATTATTAATTATTATTATACGGAATATGCACATTTCACAGACGTTTTACCTTATTGTCCAGTGCGTTGAACAAATAGCAGTATAGAAATATTTGAAGGGCAAAGATAAAGTATGCTGTGGGTAGTCTGAATAGCTTGAAGATTGAAAATGATTCCGCCGACACAAAGATCTACAAATTAAGTACAAGTAGAGTAAATGGTGTACATAGAGTTAATTAGAACGGGTAATGATTCAAAGTCAGTGGCGCTGAACTCTACGAATTTTTGAGGCAAAATCTAAAAATTTTATCACATCGACCCCCACCCCAACTTTCCAGCCATTTAAATTTGACATAAAAATACGTTTCTTTTTGTCAAAATCATTTTATTTAAAAAAGGAAAAAAAGGACGATATTATGATACTTTGATCCTGTGCAACTTGTAGTTGCTCACACTAGTTCCTACACGAAAGAAGTAATGAGATGTGTAATAAGTTCCTACACTATAAAAACATAAATTAAATTAAATTAAAATTAAATCCAAAACATTAATTGTCATATTACGGCAATATCAACAAAGATTATTTTTGGCGAAAATGCCCATGTGATCAAGGGCTTTTTTAATTTACTAATATCCCACTTGTTGATTTTAAGTCAGCTTTAAGCTATTGAGTTTAATTTGATTTCAGATTGCATGTAGCAATTTCAAGCTAGTAGGATATTTGCTATTAAATGTTTTTATATTCAACCAGACAAAAAGTTCCAATCTCCATGACATAATATGTATTATTATTTTGTAACTTATAGATTATGAATTTTTATTTTTACATTAAATTTTACCAAGATTGACGAGTATGACAATACTATCATTGCAATTGAGTTTATGAAAATTAAACCCAGAACTATTATCCATACAACTGAATAAAATGATTTCAATTTTCTGAAAAAAAAAAATATATAATTATAATTAAGATTGAAATAATATAAATGAGGTAGTTACCTATTATTATAGTTAAAATTAAAAGTTATTATTCGTATGATAATAATAAAACATTCTCGCACTATAATACCTATCTTAAGTAACTTTTAGATTCTGAACGAAGTGAATCAAGTTTTACAATGATGTTTATTTTATTTTTGTAACACTTTTTCGTATAGAAATACTTGTCCAAAAGTCTCGATCAGCATTAGGCATTTCGCGTCACTATAGAATCAGAGAAGCGTAGGTATGTACTAAATTCTAATTATTCTATTTCGCTAAAATGTAAATTACATTTAAAAAAAGATCAAAGTTAGCATTTATTTTCAAATGCATAAAACATTATCATACAGATAATTAAATTTAAAGAAAATAATTTCAGATACATTTTTCTTACTAAATTAATTAAATTTTATTTTTTTTAAACCCATTTTGATTGATACGTTTCTCTGATTCTATAGTGACGCTTCGTTCCTCTCAGAATCTAAAATTTAAATAGCGAAATATGTTCACTGAAAATAGTGTTATCATTAAATCTGTACGCCACAAATAATGCAAATTCATTATTGTCAAAAATTTGCTAAGTCCAAATTTGTGATGTTTAATATAAAATATAGATTACGGTGAAGTATTGTTACTTTAAAATTATTATATACGAAAGGTAACTGTCGTATGCCCTAAACTACACAAAGGGTACAATCAAGTATGTCCAATGTATTGATTTACTACTTTGAAAGAGCTTCTAAATAAAATTGGAAAAATATGTTTAATTTTTTGCTTCTCCTGAGAAATGTTTTATGCTATGTAACATGTACTGCTGTTAAAATTCAAATAATAAGCAATAATAAGTACTTAACTACTAAAATAAACGCTCCTAAATAAATAAAAAATACTCAATGTATAGTATGGAAAATTCGACTAACATGTAAAGTTGTAATTGATCGTATAAATTCAATTTAAAATCTCCATAGGCTTTTGAGATGTAATTTTTATTTTCTGAAAAAAAAAAATAAAAAAAAATGTTCATTTTTATAGAATTAGGTACACTACAAAGTAAGTAAATAAAACAGTTAAAACTGGGTTCTAAAGTCTTAGAAACCAGTTCTGTATTGTATTCAATTATTTAAATTTACTTCCATTACTTAGATTACCTTATCATTATAACTTCCGCCAGAGTTAGCCATGATAAACTTTTGTAGATAACAGAAAATTGCTGTACTTACAAATGACATATATATTAAATATTGGAAAAATTTTAATTAAAAATATTAATATTGGGTGGCAAACTTCACGGGTCTAACATATATATACGAATGTCGGAAAATTGGTACGGTCGTTAAAAACCAGGGTTTCTTAAACTATGAAAAAAAAACAAACATAATTAACAATACACATTAGATAAGTAAATAAGTAATAGAGAAATTACAATGGATGTTTTTTTATGTATACTATAGGGAAACTATTGTAACTATAATTAATTATTGTAAACTATTGTGAATTCATATGTTTAATTTTGAACTATTATGAATTATTGCGAACTATTATGATTTTATAATACATTCTGGACATATATTTTTACTATTATATTACTATTATTGTGAACACATATTTCATTTCGCACACATTTTTTGAACCACTGAAAATAAAATATTTTATAGTACCAATAATATTCCGTTTATTTCATTTCTTTTGTTCAAAATACAATAACCGTACCAATTTTCCGTTTACCTCGAAAATCGACCCCTTACTCAAATTCAAGTGACGGATCAGCAGCGCCCGATCGAAGAATTTCCTAATAATTATACTAATTTACGTCTTCCCTGTCGTAAAGATAATACGTACCGTTTTCGGGATCCGTCACAATGGACTTGTCTGCGCTATCGTGTCCAATGCTTCCGAACGCCAAGTTGAGTACCTCGTACTCGGCAATCGTGGAGCAACACATTGATATCAGGAAAGGGTCAATTACTACCCCACCGTACCACATAAATATTCCCATAAACAATTCCATCAAATAGAATATGTAAAAATACCGATTGTAGACGGCCGGAGTCACGGGGTATCGCAAGTTGAAAATGTTCTGATAACGCTCGTCGCGACGCATCTCGGCGGTCGCGTTTAACGCCAACGGGATTATCGTCCACGCCACGAACACCCCGGTGACGTAATTCGTTAAAAAGTTTGTCACTTTTATCGACGTGTTGCGATAGTCGTGTAGGACCGCGACGTTTTTCCGACACTGATCGCTCGCCAGAAAATCCAAGCGCGTCATGTCGAACAAATGCCAAACGCTGTCCGCCTTGTACAGGAATACGGCGATTTTCAAAAAAGAAATCGCATTGACGCAGTATATGAACATTATCTGTAGCAAATCGATATTGTCCACGGGATCAGCAGCTGTCGTGTTTGCGAAAAAACTTAGAACCGAGAAAACGTTGACGCTCAGAATGGTTACGATGAACGCGACGAAGACCAATCTGTAAACATGGTAATCGAATATTTTCGGTCCGTTCGGATCGAATAACTGATAAAAGTAATATCGCTTGAACAGTGCCATGTTGATCGTCATCTCGTCGTCTTTTAACGAACTCATTCTTCTTTTATACAAGTCTACGTCCATAATAATTATTATAACCTAAGAAAATAAAATCAAAACAATTATTATTAATTAAATATTTCCGATTGCCGCCGAATACACGAGCGAAAATTGATCAGTCCGTCTTTTCCGTGTGTACGGTCGTAGTGTATTTAGTTATTAGATTTTTGCGTCCTATATATACAATATACATAAATTATCTGATATCCTTTAATTCGAAATCCTGATTCTCCAATAATTTGGAAAATGTACATGCATGGGAAGTTTCCTAGCCAAAGGATGGTGGAGGACTTAAATACAAATTATAGCTCATCCAATTTTTAAATTTCTTTTTACAATCTGCACTCATGCTTTCTAATTGGGATGTAATATAATCGATAATGCACTGTATTAGTAAGGTATTAAAATAAAGTAATTAAACAGTAAATTTTTTTTGTTATTAGCTTACTACCGAAATGTGAATAATAGATAATAATAGAATATCACAAGCCATTTCACAGACGCGTATCTGTGTGATGGAAATGAACCGTCTAAGCAGTAAACAAAGCCAATATTTATATTTTCTCTCTATATTTATTTATAATAAAAACTTAAATTTATGACAATTATGAAAATTCTTAAAAGAAAAAGTTACTATAGATTTTACAAAATAAACTGATAATTTGGGAACCGGTCCAATATATTGTGACCTACATGGTAAATTTATGGTACAATACTTATGTGGTCTACAGTTATGAGATTATCGACTTACTGATAAAAGTAAATTCTTTATTGCGGTAATTGTAATTTATTATGGAAATATTTTATTATTTTTGTACACTTTATACGATTTATATATAAATATTATAGATGATATTATGTGTGTTCAGTATTTAATATTAAACACTAATGAGTGTGACATGTATTAAAGTCGTTCGATGACTCAGGTTACGTTTTAATAACAAAAAGATTGTTCCAACACTGTTTAATAATTGTGGACTGTATAATTTTATTTATTAGACGAGTGTGGCAGTCCACATCGCGGTACAAAAACTACTCTATAAAGTACCACCTGGATGTAATTTAAGTTTAGAGATACTGATCGAAACTTTTGGACAAATATTTCTATACGAAAAAGTGTTTCCAGAAAGAGAAAAAAATAACATATAATTGTAAAATCATAAGCTTCTTCACTCCGTTCAAAATCTAAAATTAAAATGAAGAAGCATCATTGTAAAAGCATTTTAGCTTCTTCGTCTCACTCAAAATGTAAACAAAATAAAATAAATTGTAAAAGGTTCTTCGTTGCCTTCAGAATTTGAAATTTAGTGTTTAGGACATACGTACCTTATATTTACAAAGCGTCAATGATGTATGCGTTTGACGTGTGTGTCAATTAAATGTTTACTGTTTTAATATATTATTATCATTTGGAATATACGTGTAACTTTATTTTCAAAACTATTACACACACATTTTTTTTTGTTGGTTCAATAAATTTTATTATAATATGGTAGGAGAGTGGCTATTGTACCCAAATATATTTACTAATGGTTGCATTTATAGATCAAATGCGTGTTAGCAAATAATTATTCTTTAACTGTCCTCAAATTAATGGATTTTAATAACATCCTATATTATTTAATGATCAAAACGATTAAATGTTAAACATATGTTGTGTTCGTGAAGTCAGGAAAAGGAGTTTTATTTACACCGGACACCCAATTAAAATTTTCTTGAGAATATGTTTGAATACAGAGTGAAAACAACCCCAAAAATAATAATTAACAAATATATAATTCAATACTAATTGACCTTTTTATGTAAATATTATTTACAAACTGGAAATTTAATATTATACAGAGAAAGGTACCTACTAATAAATGGTTAGTAATAACACGTTTTAGATAATTTTACTATACATACTTTGTATGTATACAAGTAAATTCGTAATGATTGTATTTACCAATGTGTGTTTGCGAATAATTATTATTCGACACTGGCCTCAAAGGGAATTGAAGAGTTTTAATAATAATTGTCAGTACTTATGATTGAAACGATTGTAACCTAAATGGAACAGTATCACTCATGACACTTAATAGAAACTTAATAAGAACGAAATGTTCTTGTGAATAAATGGAATTCTCAAAAAAAGTAAAAAATGACTAACCAAACGATAATTAGGAAACCAAAAAATGTATATATTATATTTTATATGAAATATAAGAGCTAATAATTATAAAATTGTACATAATGGATTAAATATATACTAAGAACCGACGTTCTAAATGCACAAGTTCGGTTTAAAAAAAATACTGATCGAGACTTTTGGATAAGTATTTCTATGCGAAAAAATGTATACAGACAATAAATAATAAACATTATTGTAAAAACACTAGCTTCTTTACTCCATTCAGAATCTAAAATTCAAAGTGATATTTTAAAATAGTTCTAAAAACTTATGAGTGCAGAAAAAAAATAAAAATGTCGAGGGTACTATACAGTTTAAATTAAAAATTTAGCTCAAGATGAAATCAGTCAATTTTAGATTTAAGGTTAAGGTAAAAATCTCAAAATGTCTAAAACAAAATAGGTATAATATCCAAATCTAATGTTTAATTACATTATATCAGGTATGTTTTAATAATCTATTAGGTAATATAGATGTAAAGATTCAACTGATAATAAATTTTATTCTTATATATAACATATATATGAACGAGTATGTTTTATTCTAAAGTAACCTCAAAGTTTTGAGTGAGGTGAATTAACTGGTGCTCGTTTGTACTGACACATTGCTCTAAAATCTCAAGTTTATCCTGACCCATCTCCTTTTGAATTTTTGGCTGTTTTATTCAACATGACTGAGACAATATTATAGGTGATCTTCATCACCTGAAAACACACAGACGTCAATCTACAGCGAAATCAGAGTGCGACTAATAATGGGAAAATTCAGGATATTATTTATTATTTTTTCGCCCGGGGCAAAATTATTTTATTCCCCCCCCCCATTCCTCACTTTTTTCATAAATGACAATAATTTAAATGATTTGTATTTATTAGAAATCAAAAATATAATATTTTTTACTAAATACATAAAGTTCACGTCAAAATTATTGAAAGGTGAAACCATTGTTTACGAGGAGTAAATAAATCGTTATTTATGCTTCTATTCTATATCTATATTGTTTTTGGTACGATTTTGAGATATCTTATGCAAATAATTACCCCCAATGCTTGAATTGGAAAATAATTAGAAGACGCATAAGTCTAAAAAGAAAATTGGAATATCTCATATACTCGTGAGGTGATTTTTGAAAAATTAGTAGGGGAACGCTAAAATATTTAAAAAATAGAAGAGGTACTCCCCCCGCATTCACCCCAATTCAAGCACTGTACTTGCCCCAATCGTAGCCCCCCAAATGTGGTTGGTTTCTGTGCGATCGAAAAATTACAAAATGTTTACGCTGGCAAATAACTGTAGATTGACGATTTTGGTCCTCGAAGCTTTTATGTTGATCTGATTTGCGTTGTTCATTTGCATCGCCAATAGTAATATTTTTTTGAACTTCAGATCCATTTTTGTCCAGTCACAAGAATATATTCCAAGGTTGATGGATTGTTTCTAAAATCAAATATAACAAAAAAATAAATATGCGTTTAATATTATTATCATTATTATCACATGGCGACGTACTAAAGCGTTTTACCTTGGTGTCTAGAATGTCGAATAAGTAACAGTACAAAAATATCTGACCAGCGAAAGCGAAGTATGCCGTAGGTAGTCTGAAGAGTTTGGAGATGGAAAAGGATACCGCCGAATCGAAGATCTAAAATAGCAAAAGTTATTGGTTTATATTATAATGAAAATTAGATACCACTTATTAGTTTATTATCTTTACATCTAATTCGTGGATATGCAATTTTTATGAAGACGAGATCTAGCTTAATCCCAATAAAAACCCTATTTCGGAGAAAATCATATATTGATAATATATTTTGATAATCATATACTGATTTAAACTTATATTGATTCAGATTATTGGAAGCAGTTTTCTTTTTATTTAGAAAAACACTAAAACTTGGAAACATTGATCAATCAAAACCTATTTATTGATTTCCACTTAATAAAAATTCCAACTATTCTGTGTATTAATTTTTGATTTTGAGTAGAATGAAGAAGCAAGTGTTTTAACAACGATGTTTATTTTTTTTTTTTGTGAACTCTTTTTCGTATAGTTTTTTTACCAGTGTTTAAACTTTAGAATAATGGTTCAAAGACGGTTAATCTGAATAAATGATGTCTATTTCTTGTATTAAGTAACATTTTCAATTTATGGTTTTTAGAGCGGTATACCAGTTTATTCATAATTCATATTATATAAGACAATTTATTTTTATGATTTTGTTAAAATCAGCTATATTAATATTTAATCAAAACAGCTTAAACTTCAAAACACGCAATATTAATAGTTTTTACGAATGATGAAATGCACACAATTTATTCTATTATTACTCATTCCAAGTTATATTAATTAAACCTTGAAAACGTCAACAATACTTTAATCATAGGTAGATGAATTTCGAATAGAATGTAAATATTTAATTAATTATTAAACATCTATTTTGATATAAAACTGACAATTCCTATTGTTTATAATAAACGGAAGCTTTACTTCGAATCGTTTTTTTGAAGACATGATTTATCGTTTCTTTAAAATTCAAAACACCCACCAACAGGATCCCACCCGACGAGCGAATGATACCCATAGTACGAAGTATACCGGCTTTATTAATCAAAATTATATTTAAATTTAAATATAGATAGACAAGACTATAAAATACATTTAGGCAAAAGGAAATTTTTAAAATGTGAAAAAAAATGTCTGTAATTTTTATTTTTAATATTTTTTTCTCATTAAATTTATTTTTCCTTTTTTTTTTTTTGGTTAATATAAAACTGGGCTGAGTTAAAAATAAATTTTTTTCATAATAACAAGAAAGTAATTTTTTCGAAGGAATGATTTATAGTTTAATACACCCACCGGTCCTACCCGAAGAGTGAAGAATACTGGTGTGAAGTGTCTGGCATTTTAATTTTATAATATAGGTTTAGGATTTTAACTTTACTATGCTTTATTTAATTAGAACTTTACCAAGATTGACGAGTATGACAATATTATCAATGCAATTGAGTTTATACAAATTAAGCCCAAAACTATTGTCCATACCACTGAATAAAATGATTTCAATTTTCTGAAAAAAAAAAATATATATATTATTTTTGAATTATATTATATTTGTAATATAATTATAGATTTATTATTGAAAATGATATATCAAACATTTTATTAAATTTTTCTCATTGTATATTTGGTGATTTTAGATTCTCAATGAAGTGAAGGAGCTAATGTTTTTAAAATTTACAAAATATGTTATTTTATTTTTTTTCTGTATACACTTTTTCGTATAGAAATACTTGTCCAAAATTCTCGACCAGCAACTTTTAAAAACTGTATTTGCCTTTATCTGGCACTGTACTATTCTAGAGAGGTAATTTTTTTGAATTTCTCAATTCTTCAATTTTTTTCCTCCAGAAAAACTACCCAAATAATGACAAGAAAGACTCAGAAAACATAATTTTTGGATCCAAACATTATGAAAATTTAAATTTAGATAAAAAATAACACGAGGAACATTTTGGCTCAAAAATAATATGTCGTATCTATAACAGATTTTTACAATTAACATCATAACATATTATAAAATTTCTAGTTCTTGACTAAGTTATCGTGATATTGTAAAAAATAGATCAGTTCTCGAATATTCTGAACATTATGTAATCACATATACATTACAGAACGCATTGTATCAAATAATATGAAGAATTTTATTAAAAAAATTCAATAGAAAAATACATTCTTTGTAAATAATGTAATAATAGTTATGTTTATGTTACGTTTTTATTTTCTGTTACTCGTTCAAACAACAAGCAATAATTGGAAGAAATTATTCAAAGTACTAACTATTAATATTGATCATAATACTTATACGTAACAATAAAGGTCTAAAATATAATTTTAGAAATATTTTTCTATGTTAAATATAATGAAAGTATAGGTAATGTTACTAACATGTAAAGACGTAATTGATCAAGTAAATTTGATTGAAAATCGTCATATGCTTTTGAGCTGTTCTGTTTATCTTCTGAAATTAAAAAAGTTATCGTTAATTTTTAACAAATTACGTTCAATATAATATTATGTCAAAAAAAATAACCACTAGGTATAATGGATGCAACGTTAACACAATTAATACTAATGTATAATAGAATAGGTTAAAAGTATACCATAAAATTCAAGGACTGGAACCGAACCGAAAGAAACCGGTTCTGCAGATACCCAATAACCCTTAAAATATTAAGAACCGAATCTGGAATTTTTATATTAAAATGAAAAATATCAGACTTTACAAAAACTATTAGTTTCGTTTTTATTCTTAAAATGTTGAAATATTTTGAAATAATTTTCGAAAACTGTTTCTGTGACCCAAGAACCCTAAAAAATCGAGGACCAGAACCAGAACCTTTTAAAAAATGATTAAGAACTAGAACTGGAACAAGACTTTGGAAAAAAATAAATAAAAAAATGTGAACCGGAACCGTGAAAACCAAAAGGTACCAGTCCCTGTACACAAATAATTGTTTTAACTATAATAACTAAATAACTATAGGTACCTAATCCTGTAGGTTAGTTGTCTAGTTAAAGACAGATACTGTATTAAATCTTAATGCTTATTGTTTTGACTGGTTTGTCAATATTACATATATTTTATTAATAATTTTTATAAACCAATATTAGAAAATTGACAATTGTTTTTGGTTTTTATAAAATATTTCTTATATATGCAAGATAAAATGGTATAATCTATTTATATGCATGGATCCGTTGGCGAAAGAACATAGAAATATACGGTTAATAAAAAAAAATAGTACATTTGCATTTGTTCCCTCTAAAATTCAGCTCTGGATTCGCATACTGTTACGTCTATTCACTGTTCTGTATAACAACGTACCGTTTTCGGGACTCGTCGTTACGACGGACTTGTCGTCGTCGTGTCCAATCATTCCGAACGCCGAGTTTAGTACCTCGTATTCGGCGATCGTGGAACAGCACATTGATATGAGAAAAGCATCGACCACTATCGCGTTGTACAACATAAACATTCCCATCATCACTTCCATCGTGTAAAACACGTAAAAATACCTGTTGTACACGGTCGGAGTCACGGGATATCTGAGGTTGAAAATATTGTAATAATACTCGTTCGGATTTGTCACGGCGGCGGCGGCGGCGGTCGCGTTCAACACCAACGGGGACATTATCCACACGACGAACAACGCGGCTATGTAATTCTTCAAGTAATCGGTGACTTTAATCGAAGTGTCGCGATACCCCAGGAGGACCGGGACGTTTCTCCGGCACTGATTACTCGTTAGAAAATCCAAACGCGTCATGCCGAACAAACGCCAAACGCTGTCCGCCTTGCACAGCAACACGGTGAACTTTAAAAAAGAAATCGCATTCGCGCAGTACGTGAACATTATCAGCAGTAAATCGATGTGGTCCGTCGTCGGATCTGCCGCGGTATTTATGCAAAAACTTAAAACCGAGAAGAAGTTAACGCTCAGAACGGTCACAATGAACGCGACGCCGATTAATCGGTAAACGTGATATTCGGATATTTTCAAGCCGTTCGGATCGAATAACTGATAAAAGTAATATTGCTTGAACAGTGCGATGTTGATTGTCATATCGTCGTTGTCCTGTAACGAACTCATCGGTTTTTTTTTTTATGCAAGTATGTTCGTCTACCAATGACCATGAAAATAAAAAAAAATTTATATTAATCAATTTTTCACTATTCACAATCAATTATTTCAAAAGCGTATTGTTTAGCAATTTTATTGGATTTTGGTGTCCACACAAACTACATTTGCATCTTTTTACGTGAAACACTAGAGCTTCACTAATTTAAGAAATTTACAGAGGGAGTATGCCAATTTCCAAGTCTATCCCAGTAGTTCCCAAACCCAAGTTAATAATATAAAACACACCCATCACGAGTATCTGACCCGAGGAGCCAAGAATACGCCCGTGGTGCGAAGTATGTCCGACTTTCTTGTCTATACTTTATTTTACTTTAGGTACTTAAATTAACTTCATTTTATTTTTTATAATTATAGTGAGTTTTCTCAAACTAAAAGAAGAAAATCGAGCTAGAAAAATGCAAGAAAATTGTATAAATTGTATAATATACAAGATAAGTGAAAAATATTTATTTTTGAATTATTATTAATAATTTCAAACCTGTACTGGAAAATGTAGGTTTTTGCACAGATCAGCTTTTGCCACAATTGTACAAAATTATTTCAGGATAATATATTCACTACAAAAAACGACATTTTGACTGTTCACGTATTCCAATACTAATAATCAAATTCAATAAAATATTCTAACAAATATTTCAACCAATTTAACAAATAATAAAAATAATAAGTACTTTCGAGATAGGATTAAATAAATATTAAAGATTGGAATATTTGTGTTTTCTGAACATTGGGGTGATTTTTAGTTATCCGATTATGTATAATTATTATAATACATGCTATGCAATCATTTTAGAGCGGTATGATTACTTACAATTTGGTGCAACAACCAGTTAAATCCTAAAAATTTTAATGCAATTATAAAAAAAAATAATATTTTGGGGCAAGTAACCAGATAACTCCATATTTTATTCTTTCAACTGATTACATTATTATGTAGTGCTCGTTGGAACAACGATCAGACTTAATATACTTGCCAATTAAATTTTTAATTACAATTTATTTTTAGCAAAGCTACATCAATTTCATAATTTTATTTCAGTTGAAATAAAATTTAAAGTCAAGAACGGATTTCTAGATAAAAAATTTTTCAAAACTTACACCGACGAATGAGAAGGAAAAGCTGGCTTTGCCGACGAGAGGGCGAACCGGGAAAACCCTGGTATTCCGGTGGGCCTATCCACCCCTGCTGGTATTGTGATTTATTATTTTGTGCTTACTGTAAAAAAAAAATGTTTGTATATAACACAAAGTGTTATACGGTCGACGTATGTAAAATTAAATAGATATTATTTATCTTGAAATATATTATCTTTTGGAAAATATGTATAATAACACTATATATTCAAAACACACATGCGCATTAACTATTTTAGCAGTAAAATTAAATAAATTATAATTTGACCGGAAGAGTAGCTGCCGATATCGAAGGAAGTTTATAATTATATTGACAAATACGTTTTAATACAAAATTCTTAGGTGTTTTATTTTTGCATCATAAATTGTTTTAATAACTGGTTGCATTTAATGATCGAAACGATTAAATATTAAACATTTATAAGAACGTAACGGAGTAGAGAAGTACTATAATCTATACCAACACCTTAATACAATTATTGTTCTGCGAATAAATTGGGTCACAATAGAAAACTCAAGTGATAACTAACAAATAAATAATTCAATACTAATTGACCTTTTTATACCGATATTATGTTTTATATAACATTATACTGTGTTATATTTGTATAGCATACACTAACCATTATACATACTAAAAAATTATAATAACTTACGTGTAATATATTTGCTATATGTTCAATATAATGCCACGATTTTCATACCAAATTACAAATATATAAGCAGATAACGTATGCGATCGTGGCTCTAAATTTTAGTCATTAAAGTGAGTATGACTTGCTAATAATAGTGCACTCGATTTAAATAGAGTATTTATTCAAAAAAAAAAAAGCCGGACATACTTCGCACGATGGGTGTACTTCGCACGACGGGTGGTATTCTCTTGATGGGCGTATTAAATTTTAAAGAAACAATAAATCATTCTTCAGTAAAACGATTCGGAACGAAGGAAGTTAATAATAATAAAAAAAAAAAAATTTTTCGAAAAATGTCCAAAATTTTTTTTCACATTTTCAAAATTTTCTTGCGCCAAAATCTTTTTTATAGGATTTTCTATCTATGTTTAAATTTTCATAAAATTCTGATCAAAAAATGATGGTTTTCGAGTCGTTTTTGTCAAATTTGGGGTAGTTTTTTCCAAAAAAAACATTGAAGAATTGAGAAATTCAAAAAATAACCTCTCTAAACTCTAAAGTACAATCTAGAGGCGAATCGAGTTTCAAAAAGTTATTGATCGAAACTTTTGGACAAGTATTTCTATACGAAAAGTTGTACACAGAAAAAAAAAAGCAGTCCGTGTTGTTCGAACACGGACGTTGTTGCACGTTTATAAGCACTGAATAGTATGTCACTATTAATAAATATGAAACACGAACCATTTGTAAAATTATGGGCATACTTAATATAATAGTAATATAAAGTTTACATAATTATATTTATGTTGGGAATCCCACGATACGATTAAGGTGCGCACGGATTGAGGCGGCGCGCGACCGTCACGGCGCCGCCGACTAAATGTTTATTGTGTTTATTGATAGATACCGCCTACGGTGATGATGCCGTTCTACGTTTGTCGTAAACTTATTATTAATCAGCAATTTGATTTTTTATTTTCAGATTACCATTTTGACTTCTATAAGATACCTAATTAAACGTAGTACTGAACTATTTGTTCAATTTTGAATGTACACCAAGAATTTATCAAATGCCACAGTGCATTATAAAATAAAATTAGCATGCACATTTCACAAACAAACGCATAATTCATTGATAATGAATTATCTCGAAAGTAATTAACCCGCGTAGTCATTTTCATTATTGTAGAATATTCTACATAGGTAAGTACGCATTTATTTGGAAGTCGAAAAACGCTGATAGTTTTATTGCCAATAGAAAAATGAAAATGGGTAAATAAACCTTTTAACGTTGTACTTATATACATAATATAGTAGAAAATAAAATTTAGAAAAAAAATATGCTTGATACGTGCATAAAGTCTAAATGATTGTATTTTTCACAAGTACACATTATCTTCTAAATAATTATTCTTTGAAGACTATTCGCACAATATTAAAAAATATACTGACATCAGAATCATAAAGTAGGTATGCTGTTTTCTTCATTCTTATGGTGATACGATCAAACTGTACCATACCTACATTTTCAGAGCTGTTTCCTGTTCATAATAATATTTTCAAAGACTTTCGATTTTCACATATTATTCACACTATTCACTCTATATTTTGTTATCAATTCCATTTCCTATATTATAATTTATATTGTACACGTCCTATCGTCGAATACATTTGTCTGTTGCGATTAAGTCGAGACCTACACCCATAGCTGTTGTTTTCCATTGACCTAATTAACTATTCAGTAACACCTTTTGTTTAAGTAGTAAAAACTTTTTTTACACCAAACGACCACTTATACACCACATATTATGGCAGTTACCTGTGATTATTCACTTTCGTCGGTATCATACTTGCAGCTTATACAAACGTTATCAACACATAAATTTGCCAACACTGAATAATAATAATAATAATAATCTGTACAATGGTTTTTATTTGACTATTTCTGTTAATTTACAATAGTTTTTGGGTGCCCCGTTATAAATATATTCAATATTACTTTTATATACACAATACGCACTTAAAACCGTGTAGGAAGATATTTCATACCGGTTTGTAAATAATAAATATAAAACCTTGAAATTAGCAAACCCAATAGAGGTATGTTGGTATTTCCATGTTTTATCGAACTTAAATTTGCATAAATATTGTTAGCTTTAACACCGACTAGTACTCATACTCATACGGTGATTGTTAAACTTCTAAAATCATTAAAATTTCATAATATTGATGTATAGCCTATTTTCTTATCCAAGTTTTATTAGATTTCGAGAGGAACGAAGAAGCTAGTGTTATTACTAAACTGTTTATTTTTAGATTCTAAACGAAGTGAAAAAGCTAGTGTTTTTACAATGCAATTTTTCTTCTTCCTTTTTTTTTTATTTATTTATTTATTTATTTTTTTTTTTTGTTAACACTTTTCGTATAAAAGTATTTGTCCTAAAGTCTCGAACAGCAACTTTTTGAAACCGAATTTGCCTGTAGATAAGTACACGAGATCATTTTACAAATTTCTCTATTATTTTTTGGGGAAAAACTAGCCAAAACTTGACAAAAAAGACTCGAAAGCCATCATTTTATAATAGCAAAAAATTAAAGTGAAGTAAAGTATAGACAAAAAAAGCCGGACATACTTCACACCACGGATATTTTTCTCTCATCGGAATAGATCCTCTTAGTGGGTGTGTTGAAAATGACGACTATTATTGTTCTACTATCATTAACTTCCTTCGTTCAGAACCATCTTATTGGAGAAATGATGTTATCATTTCTTTAAATTTCTATACACCTACCAAGAGTATCTGACCCGAAGAGCGAAGAATATTCATGGTGCGAACTGCGAAGTATATCCAGCTGTTTTATCTATACTTTACTTTACTTTTTAAAACGTGATCTACAAAAAATAAAATATAGAAAATACATCAATTTTTTATTTTACAACGATAAATTTGCCGTTCCTCAAATTTTGCCGCCCTAAGCCCGGGCCTCACGGGCCTAGGCCAAAATCCGGGCCTGACCATACCCTTCAATTGTATAATTTATTACTTATTTACATATGTCATTCGAATTATATATTAAATTAATAAGAAAACATACATTTTTTCCGAGTATTTCAGTTTCCCTTTCAGGTATATTTTATTATGTATTATTATTATTTTTTTTTTTTAAAACACCTTCATCGAACCATATTGTTTTTTGAAGTATAAACACAATTTTACTTGAATACTAAGAATTCGTTTTTGGATTATAATCGGGTTATTTATACATTTAATGAATGTGATTATTCTATTAATAAATATAGAAATCGTAATATTCATAATCTGAACGCGTTTTGAAAACGATTCACGTTCATTTTTTATTGACCCGTTTAATTCGAATGCGTTTAAGAAGTACGACTCAATTATTATAATCTTCATACTTTATAGGCAGTAAGTAGAAAAAACAACTCTCTACACTATTTGTTATTTTTAATACTTTCAAAAACTATCTCAGCCTTGTATCGGAATTCAAACAATAATAAGTTGTCTCCAAAATTATGTGTTTTTTTTTTTTTTAATAAGTAAACATTTATACAATATAACATAACTTGATACTATTTAAATATTTCTATACAAAAAAGTGTTCACAGAAAGAGAAAAAAAGAAAAAATAATAATAAAATTAAATTAACATTATTGTAAATTTGTAAAATCATAAGCTTCTTCACTCCGTTCGAAATCTAAGATAGCTGAAAAAGCAAAATAAAATTTCATCTTTTTTAACATAATTCGAATTTGTAGCTCACAAAGCTTCGTTTTAAATAAATAGAAAAAAAAAAACAAATGTCTACAAAACTCCAACTCAAATCATTAAATGTATGGTATAAGAATTGATTATTTTGAAGTCAGATGCATGTTTAGACTTTCAACCGAAAAAGTGGTGTACTTAACCCGTTGTGCGATGGACTTAAATTACGCGCCGTATATTCCATTTGATAATTTTTTTTTCGCCTCTTCCAGAGAAAATGTTGAGTCATCCCGTGGGACGACCTAAAGGCCAACACTGCGTACCCCAACTCTATTGTGGACGAACGCGAAGTGAACGGAAACACTGCAGCACATTATGTAGAGCAAAATAATGACCACATCGCAGGCTTCGCGAACGTACGGTATATACCCACGTCCGTCTCCTTGTTCTAAGCTACCTCCCCACCAATTTTCCTGGATCAATATGATGTATCAGATAAGCAAGCACTTAAGATATAGCAATTAGTAAGTATGAAAAAATAAATTTTGAATGCGCCATTTTATCCATAATCATTAGGAATTAAGTTCAAATTAAAAATTGTGTACTACGAAAAATCAGAAAAAATAGCCACTGGTTATGGTTGCATCCATGCTTTCCCTTCATTTTATTTTATGTGCTTTATGTTAGAAAAAGTACGTTCACGTAATATGTACGAATGTCGTAATTAGTTCTGAACATGGATAATATTTTGTGTAAAAGCTCGCAAAAATTGATATTTTTCAACAATACATAAACATTAATATCTACATTATACATAAAAACATAATAAAATAAAATACAGATAAACGCTATAATTTTATGAAGTCATTTGAAAATGTAGCGCGAGCCAGATGAAAAAGATACGCGGGCCGCCAGTTGTCCATCCCTGCTCTAAATCATTGAAAAACAATCTATGGTGAATAGAATCTCTGTACAAACGGCATTGGTACAACTTAACTGTTTCGAGACATTGCAACTAAAAATAATTATTATTTGATACAAATAATTGCAGTATTATTATTGATGCTTATCTAGATACAGTGAAATAATAATAATAAAATTACAAGACATCGTTTTATCGGTATGGATAAAGAATCAAGTACTAATCGAGAATCTTCAGATTTAGAATCACTGGTAAGTTTTTGAACGTTTTTGATTCCACAAGGAATGAAAAATAAAAATAATATAGGTACCTACACCACTCTTTTCTTTGCACTTTGTATTATTCAGTATTATTATTATTATTTTTCTGTATTATTAAGTAAGCGCTTGTTATCCATTGGCACAAAGGAACAAAAAAAAAAAAAAAAAATAGAATATACAATTTATGGGGTTAATATTATATTTTAGCCATTCCAAACTGATCAATGAAAAGTCCAATTTAGAACCTAAACATACTAATTTTATTCTTCTCAGTAAGTAAAGAATTTTCTTCTTTGTAAAGATTTGCAAGACTATTTGGGAATAGTTTATTGACAGACTTCAAGTTCTATGGTTCTACAACTCTTAGTATAACATCATCCTTATTTACATTTTAAACAAAAATTTGATTGAAATTCTTGTGAATCAGTTAAGTTTGATTTCAATTTTTTAATAAAATCATATACAGAGTTACTCTTGTTCTTTATTTTAAAGAAGCATAGATTTTGAATGGTTGTAGTTAATTTCATTTACCTATCTTTGTAGGATCGAGTATGAAATTTTGGATAAGTATTTCAATAAGAAAAAGTGTTCTCAGAAATAAAATAAAAATAAAAAAGACGTATATACTTTGCATCATGGGTATTCTTCGCTCCACGGGTGTTCTTGGTGGGTGTATTAAATTTTAAATAAACAATAAATCATTTCTTCAATAAAACGATTCTGAGTGGAACTTTAATTTATGCTAGACAATTTTAGTTAAAAATAATAAAGTTTGTTATTATTACAAAGAAATATTATTTTTTATTTAGCCAGTTTTATATTCCATTATTGAAAACAGAAAAAAAAATTGCCAAGGAAATAATTGTTGATAGAAAAAAAAATTCACATGCCTATTAAAACTAGGTAATTGAAATAAAAATAAAAAAGTAAATAAACATTATTTTAAAAGCACTAGCTTCTTTGCTCCACTCAGAATCTAAAATTTATTATAAAAATAAATGGAAATAAAAAGAAAATTTTGAAGGGGCCTGTAGGTAAAGTTCCTTTGTTCCAAAATAATTATAGTATTTCATAATAATTATAAGTACTATAAGCTTTGTAAATGAAAAGTAGTAAAACGAATACATTTTTTCTTATGAAATAGATTAACAAACTCGAAATGAAATTGAAAGCTACCAAAATTGAGATTCCAGTTAAGAACAGTAATGTTGAACAATTTTATGAGTTGCAAGGAAATATTATGTCAGATTTAGATGAGTCAGTAAAAAATATTGAAGACGAAATGCCTGCATTTGCCCAAGATGTGAGTCGACCATTTAGTTGATAGTAAAGACCATGGTGTGAAATCATTACTTTATTACTTACAATTAATGATAGGCAATATATTTTGTAACAAATACTTGAAAATAAATAGTAGTATGGTAATTATTTTGTATAAAATATAATATAGAAAAATAAAATAAAAAGTAGTCTGAAGTATCATAAGAAAAAGTTACCAAGAAAGAGTTACCTTATGAAAAATGTTTTGATGAAAAAAGGAAGTGTTTCTATAAGAAAATATGAAATAATGAATAGACATCATGGTAAAAGCGATAGCTTCTTCTAGAATCTTCAAAAATATTTAAAAATCGTCCCTCCCTGAAAATAGTCAGGGACTCCCCTGGTAGTATTATACTATAGAAATCTGTGATTGTTTAAAAGGAACCGAGTGTACATAGATATGTTAAAAATGAATTCTATGGTTACTTTAATTGTTATAATTATTATATAAAATATTTTATTGATACATGAATTTTTGGTCAATTATTAATTATTTTGTACTTTTATAAGATATTGGCGAATACAAACTGTATCATGGAAAGCTATTTTAAATCTTCTCAATTGTTATCAAACTTGGAATATAAAATCCAACAACACGTAGAAGAATTTGAAAATGAATGCGAACAACTTCACTTGGCGTTCAGCAATACTTGACAAATATTTGTTTCAAAACTAATTCATCTCTTGTAATAAAATTTTTTTTTTTCATATTAAAGTACTTATTTTATTGAAACAACAATTATTAAAATTGTAAAAATGTCATTTTTGTATCTAAATAATATGACAAATGGATCATTTATACGAATATTGAAATAGATTTTGGATGATCCGTTGGTATTCCAAAACTAATATTGTTTAATACAGTGATTCTCAATCTTTTCAAGACCGTGACCTAAATTTTCAACCTAAAATCTGTCACATTTCACGTTCCATATGGTTTTACATTTACAGATTAAAAAAGTAGTTGTAAAAAAACAAAATTAGTTTATTACTTTTCTTACTTATACATTTATTGGCAATATAATGAATATAATTTTACAAATTTATCAAAATGTACAAATGTATCATTTAATAGCGAAATTTGATTAAAAACATAAATTTCTTAGAACACTTAAACAAACCTAAAAGGCTAAAAAACTCACGACCCACCACTCAAAGAAAAATTAGACCAATTTCAACCATTAAACTTCAAATTTTACTTACTGGACGAAACTCAGTAATCAAATATTGTTAGTTTGATAAATATTTTTATTTTGTTTTACAATTTTTTTAATATTGTTTAAATTTAAATATTTATTAACCAAAGTATTTCGTACCAACAAATATTAATGTTATCATGTGAATACAAACTTAGAAATTTAAAAGTTTGTAGCACTTTTTCAAAGTATTTTGATTAATTAAAATATTTTCATTTATTACACATCTATATCTATTCTCTTAGATAGTAATAGAGATACAGAATTTCATTGGTCTTTACAAGAATATGTACGTAAAACTACTTTTTTATTTTGATTCTGAAGAAAGTGAAGCAGCTAGCGTTTTTAAAATGATGTTTATTTTTTTTTTTGTATATACTTTTTTGTGTAGAAATACTTGTCCAAAAGTTTTCACCAGCTTATAGAAACTGTATTTGCCTCTAGTTGTTACTTTAGAGGTAATTTTTTTGGGGGGGGAACTATCTAAAATTTGACAAAAAACTCGGGAACCATAATTTTTTCATTTAAACTTTATGTAAATTTAAACATAGATAAACAATAATATAAAACATTTTGGCACAAGGAAATTTTGAAAATGTGAAAAAAAATTTGGACATTTTTCTAACACTTTTTTCTCGTTTCTTTATTTATTAGATAAAAAATGTAAAGTTAAGTATAGACAAGAAAGTCAGACATACTTCGCATCACAGATATTCTTTGCTTTTCAGGCCAGATACTCTTAGTGAGTGTGTTGAAAATGACAACTATTATTGTTCTTTATATTATTAACTTCTTTCGTTCAGAATCATCTTATTGAAGAAATGATTTATCGTTTTTTAAAATTCTACACACCTACCAAAAGAATCTGACCCGAGAAGTGAAAATTATCCGTGGTACGAAATATATCCGGCTTTCTTGTCTACACTTTACTTTACTTAACTTTTTATATTTATATATTTTGATATTAATTTTTATGTTCATGTAAGTTTTATTTAATATTATAACAACTATAACCTAATGATGGAATATATCCGAAACTAGTAGTTGTCATTTATTTTTATTTAACTATAGGCTATTATTAGGAATTATTTTTAATAAATCCTAGTATTAAAAAAATGATTTCTAATGAAAACCATGTTTTGTAAATTTACTTAATTTCATTTATTATAGTGTACTTAGAAATGATTAAGAAGTATAATGCGATGAATGTATTATTATTTGATAGATGTACGATCCTTACACATTAGAACTTCTGTAAATTTTATAATGCGTAACTAATCTTGTAGAAAATAGCTCACCCACCAAAAGGTTAAGTAAAATAATGAAAATATAAATTTACAATCATTAATAATATTAAAATGATTGATTATTTCATTATAATCAAATTTCAATTAGATAATAAATTATTATAAATCATACATTTGCCAGAAAAGAAGAACAGAAAATTAGCTAGATCGTTTATAATGGTAGTAATAAAAATGAAGTCTTCATTATAACACGGTTTTTGGTCATATATTTATTTTTTATTTACTTAAAAGTTGTATTCTTTAAATTAATACCATTTTATTGTATTATTTACATTATCATTTATTTATTTTGAGCAGAGCATGTTTACATAAGACACAGATATCAAATCATTTTCTCCAACTCCCATATGAGACATCAGTTCTGTTGCAATATTTTGGCCATCCTCAACTGTTTGATTATCATTCAAAACTACCTAAAAAATTGAAATAATATTTAAATCAATATATTTATAATATTACATTAAAAACATTTAATGACTTCTAATTCAATAAAATTTCCTAGTCCATCGACGCTATCAAAATGCACTCTTGTTTGTCCAACCATTATCAAAGTTCTAGTTTTTTTCACAACTCCCCATGTACCCAATGCTTTTGCGAGTACGTTTTCTAGATCTTTAGAAACGTTACACTTGTTATAAGAACTTATTTTCGGACCCGTGCATTCTTCTCTGTCGTAATATATTAACTCTGGAGAACGCCCCTATAACATAAAAAATATAATTGAATTATAAACAATATTATTAAGAAAGTAAAGTAAAGTAAACTAAACTAAAGACAAGAAAGCCGGACATATTTCGCACCACAGCTATTCTTCGCTCCTCGGGTCAGATACTCTTGGTGGGTGTGTAGAATTTTAAAGAAACAACTTGAACAAAGTTAATAATATAAAGAACAATATAATAGTCGTCATTTTGAATATACTCACCAAGAGTAAATGGCTTTGAGTTTTAAATACAAAAAAATAAGATAGATACAACGTTATATTGATTTTATTTTATATTATTTATTTGGTGAATGAAAATTTGAAATGTTGTACACAATACACCGTTATGCCCTAACATTTAACAGAATTGTCTGATTATACCTCAATTTTTCTGAGTTTTAATTTGCCATCTCTATCCATCGGTAAATTGTAAAATATATCTTCCTGTCTCAATACATCCTCGCTGTTTACTCCTTCGGACTTGTCACGTCCTGAAGTGGTTTTCTTCAAGTCTAAAATACGTTGTTTGACGATTTCTATGTCCTTTACTCGCGCTTTGATTTCTACATTTCTAGGCATTTCGTACAGCGTAAATCAGCACACAGAGTGGAAACTTATTTTTTACTATAAAAAAAAAAAATCAAATGTCTAAATAGACGAAATGTTCTTCAAAATATGCGAATCCAATTTGAACTAAAAAATAATTTGTGAATTTCTCAGTTTTTTTTAATTTTTATTATCGTCTTGTTGATAAAGAAAATATAGCGGGAAAAACATCGATATGAACGTGACAACGACAAAAATGATAACAGCATCGATCTTATCATGATAATTATTCTGAATTAGTTTCCAGTAATCAGTCTGCTGCTACACCATGATAAAACATATCACATGTTTTACTTTGTAGATCCGAATGTTTTTAAAAGATCTTTTATTCTTTTTAGATCTTAGAATTCTTATGCAAGTTTTACTGTTTATAGACAAACCCTGATCAAATACTGAGTATAAGTTATTATTAATAATATTCATTCCTATACTTACTATATACTTCACTTTATATGGTAATATCATCAACACTTCAATCATGGACAAAGTATCGGCACCGAGATGACATCCCTTAAGCCTTTACAATTGACATTAGCCATCATGAAACCTCATGTGGTGTCTAGTCCGTTTTGTCTATATGTAAGATTGTATTTATTGTTTGCTTTTAAGTTTTTTGATACCTGGAGTAAGGATATAATATAATAAGGGTCTGCCACAGAAATTCAAAAGCCATGTTGATGCTTTGAAATGCATGTAATTATTTTGTAACTTTTCTTTTTCAGGATATTAGGCGAACGATTCTCGATAATGGGTTTTATGTAGTACGTTCAGTGCGTCAGACCATTACATTGGAACAAGCAGAACAATTTTATGGCGAACATAAAACAAAGTTCTTTTACAACAGACTTATAACATTTATGACGAGGTAAACAACTGATTTTAAAATGTACTGAAATTTTACTTTTTAATTTATGTTGAAAATAGTGGACCTTCAGAAGCATATATACTGGCTAGAGATGACGCAATTGCAGTTTGGCGACATCTCATGGGACCAACAAAAGTTTTCAAATGTCAGCTAAGTCATCCTGATTCTATTAGAGCTAAACATGGGCTAACAGACACTAGAAATGCTACACATGGATCTGGTAAATTATTTTTATTATTGGATGGGCTTGTAAAAAACCAAAATAAAAATGTATGTTATTCAAAACATTTACTATGCTTAAAATCATATTATATTATGATTTATACAAATAGGTGTGTACCCAAAATATCCATAGGTATTCAACATTTTCATATATTTTTAATTTAATGTAGAAGACAATTGCTTATAATACATATCTAGTTATATAAAAATTTAAAATTACCTTATATGAACATTTTGTATTTAAAATAAATTATTAGGATTACTTAATTATAAGTCAATACAATTTTTTTCTAAAAAGTTATTATGATATTATATTTTTAAATTATAGTTATTTATTCTATAACATCATTTGAACACTAATCATTAAAATATAAATGGTATTTGATAATAATATTAATCTGTAGGTATTTATTTAAGTAGTTAGCAAAGACTATGCTATAGAGATTATACTTGGCAGAAAATCTTGGAAATCCGGATTATCAAATAATATATACTTAATTTTTTTAATTTTAAAAAATGAATAGTATATTACAACATCTTTATTTAATTTAGATAAACCAGAAAGTTGCCATTTTAGATATAGACTACTGGAAAATCATAAAAGAGATGAAAACATTCACTGTAAAATACATTTTATAATCTATGAAAGATAATATATTTAATGTTAAGTTTGGTTTGTAATATTAAATTTTAGATTTTTCTCTTTAAATATTAAAATGCATACAAAAATAGAACAATATCTTTATTGATTTATTCAGAACTAAAATGCAGAACAATGTTCTTTAACATAATTTATAAGTAAGTTGTAAGTATTAACTATTAATTAATATTAATTTACAACAATTATTAATGTAAAAATGTTTAGACTTGATACTAATTTAGAGAACTTATGAAATTCTTTAGATTCTGTTTAAATAATAATGAATTATATTTGTTTTAAAATAAAACATTTGTTATATAAATATTTAATTGCTTTACACACTAAAATTATTTTTGTACATTTTATATAAAAATTTTTACATTGTGTATTTTTATACCAATTTTTTTTATTATTATTTTAAAAATGTTTATAACACTAATTTCATGCTAACTATGACAATAAATCTAATCTTAAAATAGTAATGTGTATACGAATGGTTTATTAAACATGTTCACCCTCTTTTTTGGCCATAAAAATGCTAAAATCGAACGAATTTTTTAGAATGTTCAAGTTATTATAAAAACTATGTTCTCCATAACATATTTTTTTTCACGTCACATTAAGGATGTCCTGTCGTTATATTAACTTTTTAGATTCTGAATGAAGTGAAGAAGTTAGTGGTTTTACAATAATGTTTACTATTTTTTTCTTTTTTTCTCGTGCCACATGCATGCACTTACACAAATATGGAATATCCAACGTTTTATTAAATATATCCTTATCGCCAATTATTATTATTACATAGTATTTGAAGCTTTCATTCAGAATCGTTTTTATTGATGAAATGATTTATTGTTTCTTTAAAATTTAATACACCCAACTAGAGCTTCTCACTCGGGGTGTGAAGAATACCCATCATACAAAGTACGTCTGATTTTTTTTTTATTATTATTTGAATAAGTACTTGAATTGTATATTTTTTATTTAAAAATTCATTAAAATCGAACCTCTCGTTATCAAAATTAATATTTATGTATATTAGGTACTTTTCTTAATTGAAGTAATTATAAAAGAAGTAAATACATATTTTTAGATTCTGAATGAAGTGAAGAAGCTAGTGTTTTTACAATGATGTTTATTTTTTTTTTTCTGTGTACAACTTTTCGTATAGAAATACTTGTCCAAAAGTTTTGATCAATAACTTTTTGAAACCGGATTTGCCTC
>JAIPRM010000248.1:0-28380 GCA_025469315.1 Stegophylla sp. TES_Ste_2020 | reverse complement strand
TTTTTTTTTTTCTTATATTATTAACTTCCTTCGTTCAGAATCGTTTTACTGAAGAAATGATTTATCGTTTCTTTAAAATTTAATACGCCCTTCAAGAGAATACCACCCGTCGTGCGAAGTATGTCCGGCTTTTTATAGGTATATCTTATTCTTCTAATAATATTAGCTTACCAAAATAAATATTATGGAATAGTATCATGATTGAAATTTTTTTTTTTTGTATTTTAAAGAAACGAAAATAAACATTTAAAAAAATATATTAACTCTACAAATGTTTTTTAATCATAGATTCAGATGAATCAGTACGTCGTGAAGTCAAGATTATGGTACCACAATTTTGTTTTGAGCACTGGAAAAACACTGAAGAGCCCATGTTTAGGAATGGAAAAGTACAGTTTAATAAAGAACAGTATTTTCATTTTGTCCAGTCCTGACAATTTTAAAAATAAGTTAATAATAATTATTGTTTACTAGGTTGTTTCCATAGTGCCTAGGTATATTAAATTCCTATTGTATTAAATTTTGTTTACAATAAAACTGTAAATGTTATTGCTATAATAATTACAATTGTAGCATTGTTTGTTAGTGCTGAACTGAATGTGAAATTTTTCATACAATTTTTGTTTCAATAATAATTTAATTATGACTATTGTGTAAAATTACAATATTGTATCAATATACAAAATTATTGACATCATGTTACCAATACCTACCAAAATTGTTTGTTATTACGTATTTAGTCATTTGTTAATAAATTTATTTATTTGACACCTTATTTTTGAAATACTTAGCTGTTTAATTGATTCATAGTATTTTTATAAATTATTGGTTTAAGAATTAAATCTTTCTTCTAGTTATTTACATTGCAATGCGAAATTGTTTGCATTAAGTTTTCAATCATAATGAACCATTTTAGTCACTAAAAGTCACATTTATGTTTTAAATAACTTTTTAAAACAAAATTCCAAGTATAATAATATAATAATCACTTTTTATTTAATATTCTGTTCATGACATAAACTTTATGTCTCATTTTTTAATTTTGGCTACCATTAAAAAATAAAATAATGGTTATCAAAATTCCTAACATATCAATCTTGGATCATAATTATTTGGCCCATTGTTAACTTGACGAAACTGTTTTAAATTAAAAAATAATGAATTTATATTTAGAACTTTGCCTATTAATTTGATCTAATATATTATTTATGGTATAATTATAAAAAACAATTCAATATATATTTCTATAAATTGAAATCACTATGTGAGAAAATAAACAATTTTTTATCTAAACAAATGTAATTCTATGAAACTGTTTTAAAATTAAAAATTATTTTTTTCAACTAAACAAGTAATCTCAACAAATTATCTGTTTTTTCAACCATCGATTTTGTACCTACTTCCAAAAGAATGATGATTATAGATATTATTATGATCCTAATCACGAATAGATAATAATATTAAGTACTTCGCACCTTGGGGTGTTCTTTGCTCCTCGGGTAGGATATTCTTGGTGTGTGTATTGCATTATTGTATTTAAAAGAAATTATCAATCATTTCTTCAATAAAACGATTCTGAGTAGAGCTTCAATTAATGTAAAATAATATGAATAATTGTCGATTAGGTTAAATTTAACAAATATTATTCAATAATGAGGTGTGTGTGTTTATGGGAATATTTGGAATTTGACCTATTTATAAATTCCACTTTAATTTTCAATAATACAATAAAATCAACTATTTTTTTTTTTTTTCAAAAGTCCAGTAATAATCCAAAACTATTAATGTATATAATTTTTTTTTTTTTGAAAAACTGCCAAAGATTAGACATAAAAACCATAATTTTTTGATCCAAACTGTATGAAAATTTAAACGTAAATAGATAATAATATGAGAAAATTTTGAAAATATAAAACAAAAAAAAATGGGTATTTTTCTACAATGTTTACGTCTACAGTATAACACTATTTTTCTCATTAAATTTTTTTATTTATTAGGTAAGAAAGCCAGAAATACCTCATACTCGGATATTCTTCGCTCTTTGAGTCAGATACTCTTGGTGGGTGTGTTTAAAATGACGATTATTATTATTTTTTATATTATTAACTTCCTTCATTCAGAATTGTCTTATTGAAGAAATAATTTATTGTTTCTTTAAAATTCTACACACCCACCAAGAGTATCTGACCTGAGGAGCGAAGAACACTCCGAGGTGCGAAGTACACACTTTTTAAAAGGATTGGAACTGACGATTTTCTGTTTCTGTCTTTTACACACGTATCATTGCAATTTAGAAGTATCTTTTGTCATTTTGTCAATTCTACTGATCAATCTAATAATAAGATAAAACTTCTGAAAACTGATTTGAATATATTATGTCTACTTTAGATCGATCAGGCCAGAATTTAAGATTCTTAAATCTAATTCCAAATAATCAATATCTGAAAAAAATTTAATTTTAAAATATTAAAATCAAATAATGCAAATTAGAGAATGCTATTTGGAAAAGCGGTCTGATCGATCTCAGGTAGACTAGTAGACATAATAACAAATTCAAATCAGTTTTGAGAAGTCTATTATCGTATTATTAGGTCGATCGGTAAGATTGACAAAAGATGCTATGTACAATAACATACGTTACATCCAAGTGAAACAAGCATAGCCATACATAGTAATTGGAAAACTAATTTTTTTTTTTTTTGCAGTAAGTACTAGTTTAATGGAAAATATGACAGAATACATGAACATTAATAATTATTATTATTATGGATTTTGACCTGATCCCGGCGCAGCAGTGTTGGCTTTGATGGCGCATTAATTCAGGCGACAGTACGACGAGTGGCTCTCCGCCACGCCTGACAAAACAGGTCATAGACATCATGTCCTCCGATGTCATAAATAAGATTTACCAGGGAGACGCATCAACTCTGCTTTGGGATATGGGCGCGATCGGCTCCAACCAACGGTCGTTTTCCATGCTCACCACTGTTGTAAAATGTATCATCATATGGACCACCATTGGCGAACATTCCCACACCGCCCAACCTCAATCAAATCTAATAATCTAATAATAATCATGTACTAATTAGTAATTATCAAGGAAAACTGTATTGTAACATTTGTAACACACCTCTCGGGCTTGTTCTTTTGAACTCGCTGGGGGCTGTCGATATTTATAAATAATCTTATCCACTTAAGGAGCAGTCAGCTAGGGTCGTTCGACCAATATATAAATAAAGTTTCCTAAGTTAGTTTTTACAGGTCATAGGAACGTATGACCTGCGTTCAAGAATTTACAACACAACACGTACCTATTTAACTGACTAGCAATGTAATATAAATATATTAAATATAATAATAAAATAAATAATACAGATCACCTGATTAACACTGCCTTGAAGGGTATTATCCACAGAACACATGTGCAGGTGATCACTGATTATAACAAGTATTGATATTATAAAGAACACACTTAGCGGATTACTTAATTAAATTGACTCGAGGGACGATAAGGGATGTTCACTACGGGAGTGGCGGAACTCTACTCTCTGACTGTGTGTGTGTGACAATAATAATCGTACTTCTCCTACACGTGTGTTCTGTGTACCTAAGCAATTTAAGAGACACGCGACGCGATCTGAATTTTGGCCGCGCGGTCATTTATTCAGCCGCGCGATATAATATTAATTCCTATGTACGCGTCAGGAGACGCGCGGCCAACTAAAATACAACTAAAAAAAAGACACGTACACGCAGTTGTATCAAGTCCTCTGTTTGGTTAGGTTGTACTTGTATATTCATAAGTGTGTTTTTTATTATTATTATTAGTTTAACCATGTCCTTAACAAAAAAACAAAAAAATATCTTAAAACTACTTCTTTTACAACAAGTAGAAGAAGAACAAGCCATCATAAAATACGTTCTGTCAAAAAATAAAAATGAAGTGCATGAAATATACTTAGCCAGGGAAGCTGAAGGATTTTTCAGTGTCCTGATTGAAATACATTTATGGCGTGACGAAACCAAATTCAGGGAATTTTTTAGATTAAGTTGGGATCAATTTAATTATGTATTGAACCTAGTTGAAGAAGACATAAAAACCAACCCAAGTATCAAAATTAGAAAACCAATAACTGCTGCTGAAAAACTAGCAGTCACGCTGAGGTAATGTAACATAATATATGTTTGTAGTATAATTTATATTTTATAATATACCTAGGTAATATTAATTTTTAAATGAGTATAAAAACATTTTCATTCATAGTAAATTGTGTTAAACTTTTCGTTTAATAAAAATTAATTATGCAGTATAAAATTAACAAATGAATAAAATCATACATAGTTTTTAAATTATAAAGATATGATAAAACAAACAATTTATAATAATAGTGACAACACTTTTTCGAACCCCGAATATTATTGTTGTGAAAATATATTTAAAATAAACAAAAAATTCATCCTTCAATATAACTAATAAAAATAATTGTAACTGTATAATAAACCATAAAATAAAAATAGATACCTACTTATTGAAATAACAAATAAAAAGATCTTATGATATTTTGCTTATTCACACTGTCTATCGCCGTATTGAAATGGTCCACAATTTTGTTCACCAAACGATTGAATCCAATTTCCAGGTTGACGATCTAGATATTAGTCTCTGGGAAAACATTGACTTGGATGATCGTATGTTGAAAATAAGCTATTTCTATTTGATGTCAATGTAGTACTGTTATTTTCTATTTCCAAATTCGTAATTATGTTGAACACTTCTTTTTTTGCCTTTATTTTCAAATTTTGAGGAAACGATTTAACTGTTAATGCCATTGTTTTAAAAAATGCATCAATTCAGCCAATTGTATGTCTTCTTCCACTGTAAATGACACTATTGAAGACATTTTGTGTCACACAGTGTTCACAAAATCTCAAACTTTGAAAATTTAAATACGAATAATTAGCTACTGGCCGCGCGTCTCGTGCGATTTGACTGCTCTCGAAGCGGTCGTCGCCGCGCGGCTGTAGACGCACGCGACCGCCGCGATAATAGGAATCGGTTATATTTAAAAACATGTAAAGTAGTGCTGGCGAGACTAAAATGAAATCGCGCCGCATTGGCCGCGCGTCTCTAGACGCGTGCATAGGAATCACACCTTTACAGTATGAATAAAAGATTTATAATATTGTATATCTATGGTGTGAACATTCCCAATATAAAACGAAAATTTTATCTTGTCCATTATCTATCTACACATTCATTGTTTTCAAATTTTTATTTTGATAACTATGAGCTGAATGTTTATTGTATTTTGAACGATGAGTCTCTTTAATCTTTTGGGTAAGTAAAATATGTTTACTAAGAATCTAATTATTTCATAATTGGATTCAATATAGTTTTGTCATGCATAATATTTAGGATTGCCAGATATCAAAATTCAAAATACGGCATAAAAAAAATAAATTTATGTCTATTCCCTCTCCCAACCAAACAACTGATCTTTTTTAAATTAAAATGTTTTTTTACCAATCTTATCTAAACCAATCTTTTATTATATTTGAATAATATTTCAACAGGATAGATTAATAACAAACATATTCTAAATAAAGTATAAAAATTACATTTTTAAACTTAACAAATTAAAAAAAAAAAAAACATTCAACTTTATTTTCTTTTGGCAATACCTAGCCTCGTTCAAAATCTAAAAACATTATATGTTTAATTAAATTTATAAAAAATTACCAACTACTGAATCTAAGCCAAAAATAGCTAGATAGAAGAAATGGGTGCATTTTCGGTCATTTTACTCTATTTTAATGAATATTTCAACACTATTTATAATTTTTATAATATCTTATCGTGAGTTATCATCACGATTAAAGATATAATTTAAGACCATGATTACCGAAATACCGACAATGTCGTCTATTTTTAGCAGGATGATAATGGTAAGGAAATAGGATTTATAGCAATCCTGATTCCTGAGTACGGCAAATACTATTCATTACAAAACGACGATTGGAACATTATTTGAAGGTGTTATAGATATAGGTATAAAACTGTTTTTAATGATAAAACATATTATATCTATTATAATAGTTATTACTCATAAACCAAACAAATATTATTTACGTTGTTTTTCTATGAAAACAGTACAAGAATTATACCTTCTTCAGTTGAAGTAACAAATATATTTGTGGGTCACCAATATTTTGATTATAGTTATGGGCCCCTAAAATTGTTTGGTCCCGGGCCCAAAATTGTCTTAAACCGGGCTTGTGTACACGTATCTTCAAGCAATCATATATTTACAAAATATTTTCACTCGTGCGTCCAAAATACTTCTATATAAATATTTAGTATGCTCTAATATAATTCCCTTTGTAAAGTCATTGCCAAATTAATATAAATACGTTGGGCGAATCAGGGAAGGTTAAATTTAAGCGAAAATGGTCGTGCCAGAATTTCAACCACTTGGTGATACTAGTACTTATTATAATAATTTATAACTGAAGTTATTATACAAATTTGATCATTTACAACGAACAATTAATTGGACATGGATTATTTTGTTATTGAATAATAATTATTAAACATATCAACAATTATTATTATTGTACATTAACTAAAGCTCCGCTCAGAATCGTTATATTAAAGAAATGATTAATCATCTCATTAAAATTCAACACTCCCGCCAAGAGTATCTCACCAAAAATACGGAGAATACCCATGGTGCGAAGTACGTCCTTTTATTCACATTTGATTCCAAGAATTCTATTTTACAATGCAATGTTATTTAAAACATGAGTAATTTAATAAGTCATTCCATTTTTTACTAAATTATTAACTTAACAAGCCAATTTATATATTTGTGTGTAAATGTCCATCAACTTTATTCAGTACAAGAAATAAATAATTGTTTTAACTATATTTTGAGTTCTCTTCTGAAGATTCTTCATACTTTATCATGGATATGAATAATGTATTTGAAAATAAGAAAGTTTAAATTATTTAAAAATTTAACAACTCATTTCTGATAAGTGATAAGTATTAAACTAAAAAGTACAGTACTTAAATCTTTAATCAAACTAAACCAAATATGTAAAGACTATGAAAGTTGATCTAATTTTTAATATATTTACACTTTTGATTTTTAATTTAACAACTTGGTACAAATATTATGTAGATATGTAATTATAAAAATATTTTGAAATTGTTGTACATTAAATATTTTCAACACTACGTACGGATGACATTTTTGTACTGATGAAATTTTTTTACTGGCGACATTTTGACGCGACACCATGCCACTAAAAGTGGTAAGTAGCCCCGGTCACTCTCCGGACCTCATCCATTCTGTAGGTGTAGATGCAGACAATTGTTTTCATTTTATACCAAAGATAATATATTATAATTATAGTTATGTATAATTATAATTATTATATTATTATGTTAAATTAACTGTTAAACTAATATATTAAATATATTAGTTCCCCCCAACCAAAAAAAAATTATTTATTCCAACTATTTATAACAATTAATTATTATTCCAACTCCACCAATATAGAGATGATTTTTAATTGTGTGTAAAAACTATTTTTTCTGTACAATAAGGCTATTTTATAATAATATTGACAAGTATAAATTGTTACCCGCTTGTAGAATAATTATTGTTCTGATATTTACAAATCCGTAATCCGTATATAAAGTTTGTAATTTTTTTAAAAATTAGAAACATAAATAGCTAATATAGACACCTACCTAGTAGGTACTTACTATAATAATAATTAATACAAATTAATTAAAAAAACGTCTCTGACTCATACCTTCCGTTAAGCTCAGGCGTGCCCAATCCGCGACCCGCGGGCTCGATCTGGCCTATGGAAATATAACAACCGACCCTCGAAAATATCATAAAATTAAGAATTTGTTTAAATAAAAATAAAAAACATGACAAAATAAATTTCTTATCATGATAAAAAATGTGAACAAACCTATAGATATAGTTTAGTTTTTTAATGACGAAATAGAACTGTAAACTTTCATGAAAAGCAATACGAAATTAGATGAATTACATTTTATTAAAGTAATATATAAACATAGTAGTCTGCATTATCTAAAATCTAAATTATTTAAGAAGACACTGCACACACATAGGATGTCTGCGTCTTACCAACTTCCTTCGTATCCAACGCCTTGCTGAAACCATTGAAGCTATATATTGTATATGAAACTTGGCCAGTAGTTTCATTTCATCATGAAGAGATCCACTAATAATTATTCAAAATTTAATCTCTAAGGGGATTAAAAGGGTTAAAATATGAAAAACAGAAAAAATCATGTGATGGTACCGTTGAAACGTTGAGTATGAAATATGGTCAGTAGTTTCGTTTTATGATGCAGCAACCCACCAATAAAGGATTTACAATAATTCATCTCTTAAAGTGGGAAAAAGGTTTAAAAATGAAAATTGTGATCTCTTAATCACATTTTTTCAAACTAAATATACGTACTCTGTAATACAAATAATGAAATACCTAATATTTAAATTTCCATAATTCAACCCCTAAGGGAGTTAAAAGGGGTTAAAAATAAAAAACATAATTTCTTGGTCGAATTTTTCGGAAGTGAGTTAAAAGGGGTTAAAAATAAGAAACATAATTTCTGATGATCGTGATTATAGGTTACCCAAAGTGTATCACCTTGTGCCATACTCAGGGTTGTCTACATTCTACAAGACCCTCCCTATACCAGACCCTTATCTGAGTTTTTATCATAGTCGGTGATAATATCGGAATATTGGGCCACTAGATAGCGTTTTTCCATTTCACTTTGGTGAATCCCTTAGAAATCCTTTGTCTTATAATTTTTTATTCAATGCTTTATCTGCAATTTTGATTCTTTTATTGGATAATTTATCTTCATTCCATTTATTTAACAGTTAAACATAGAAAAATAATTTTCTTAAATAGGTACCTTATCGGAGTCTAAAAAAGTAAGTATATTTCCAACAACTCGACTAGTACAAAATATTTTTCTGGAATAATATTATTTACAATGATAATAGTTTTTGTTTTTTCCTACTGTGTATTAAAAGTAGAATGTATGATATAATGCTGTTTGTACTATTTACTATTGTCCTAAATAGTAAATACACAAAACAAAAAATATGTTGTTGCCCCTATGTATTTAACTGGTAATTAATCAAAAATAAACTATATAGAACTTACATTTTTTTTTTGTGCTATACAGGCCATTAAGGCCTTTTGCACGCTTCAACCAAACTTCTCCAAACATTCCGGTCTATTGCATCCTCCAATCGCTTTGTCTCGTCAGTATCTGAAATATCTTTCTTGACTCTGTCTAACCACCGCTGGCGAGGTCTTCCCCTTGGTCGTTTTTTTGTTGGGTTTCGGATTAGGACATTTCGTATGACACTTTCACCAGCTCGCCAGACATGGCCAGCACACTCTAATCGTTTCGCTTTTAAGAACAATCCGATTATAGATAGAACTTACATTGTGGTGTTTAAATTTTATTTAATTAAGGTCTCCTGTTACCAAACTTAACAAAAAAAATATTTTCAAGGTAATGACATATCAATTTTGATATAATTCGTCCAACAAAGAAGTGACGAATATTTTAAAAATCTGAATATTTTTAGCTTATTGTTTGTGGATATTCTATAAGTTTATTACCATGAACTCATAAATTATATTCTCTTTAAATTTGGCAAAAATGGTTAAAATTCTAAATTTAATATAATTGCCACAATTTAATGTTCTATGCCTAATGATTTTGTTATAATAAACTTTATTTAGACATATAAAGACAATCAAAGGTGCATTAACATCATTTTAACATCGTTCAAATATGATTGTAAAATTATTTAAATATGTACCATATGTACTCAAAAATATTTAATATTTTTTTTAATTTGTTGATTAGTTACTTACCTACCTAATCAAAAGTTATTTGAAAAATTTGAATTTAAATAAATTTATATTCATAAATCTATTTAGTTTTATATGTCTATCTTACCATGATAACTCAATAATTGTTAAAATAAACAAGTGTCTATAAATCCCATAAGAAAAAATTTGGTAATGTCATAATATAACACCTGATGTATTAATGTGTGGCTATTAGTGCGTTAAAATTTAACAAATAAGTTGGTTATTATGGTTTCATATTTTATATTTGTTCAAAATAGTATGAAACTCAAATCAGAAACTAACTAATTAGTAGTTATTAATTGTAAACTATTTCAACAGAATCGTTTAATTTGATTGTATTAGAATAACTAATTATTTTTCTTATTTTCCTACTAGTGTTCAGTAATGGGGTACCACACTATTAAAAAGTAGGCACTTCTTGTTATTATTTATTATTAAAATTTAATAAGTACACTTCATATATATTTTTATGTAATATGTTTGTTAAGTTTCTGACATTAATGTATCTGTTAAATTATATGCTAATCCCAATATATATACATAAAATTTATTCTTTTCATTTTTAGATTGAATAAATAAAAAAATATGGATGAATATGGTAACCTAATACCTGGACCATCTAAAGAATTTAATCAGAAGGAAATAATGGAATTATCTAGTGACCTTGTATGGTTAGAAAATAAATTTAAAAATCAAGATATGAAAGATGAACAGTTTTTAATAAGTGAAGAACAAAATTTAAATGATGCAGATGAAATTATTTCCAGTCATGTAAATGATATTGATGATATTTATGAGAAAATTGAATGTCTAAATTTAAGTCAAAATCAAAATGTTACACATAATAACAATTATCTATTAGAATTACTACAGAAATGTAAAAACTTGATTGATATTGTGGGACGTAATATAGTATATTTAGAAGAAATTGAGTCTGATATCAAAAGTAATATTGCCATTTCAAATAGAAATGCTGCCAAGGCTTATGATTGTATTAAATTTGAAAAAAAGTCTTTGTTTAAAACGCCAATGCTTAATTTGGAAAAAAAAGCTCATTTAGAGAACTTTTTCAAAATTGGTTTCTCAAATTGTCCACAAAATTCCCATCTTAAGGAACTGTATGAAACTGGTAAATTGGTCTTATCTTACAATGGTCGTTTTATATTAGAAGAATGTATTGAAAGGAATGTATGGAACCAAAATTTTAAAAATAAATTGGAACAAGCAATTCATAAAGAAGTAATAGATAAAATAAAAAATCCTCTACTTGAACAACATGTCCGCCTTAGTGTAGATAAGACACTTCAAAATGATCCACTAATCAAAAATAAAATTGAATTAGATATGTTGGAAATTCAAAAAACATTGGATAATATTTCAAAAATACCTTTTAAAGATTTAGTACTTAGATTTACGGAGTCAGATACAAAATATGATTGGTTGCACATTGCTAAAATAACCAATAAACCTTATTTGCAATGTCAAAGGTTTTGGAACCTTATGCTAAAACCTCATATTTCAAAAAAAAAATGGACAAAAAGTGAAGATAGAAAATTAATTAAAATTGCAACAAAATTTGGTGAAAAAAATTGGCAGAAAATAGCTATTGAGCTGGATACTAACCGTAATGAATTTCAGTGTTTTGTTCATTATCAAAAATTTAAAAAAATAAACGGAAAAAAAGGTAAATGGTCAAAAGAAGAAGATGAAAAGCTTTCAAGGATTGTTAAAGAAAACTCTAAAAATAATATTATTAATTGGCCAAAAGTAAATTTAGCTATGCATGATGAAGGAAGATCCTATGATCAAATTTATAACAGGTAAGATAATTTAATTATTTTTAATTTATTTATTTTTCGGATTATATTTTAGAATTAAAAAAAATCAAAATTGATATAAGTACAGGGTGATTTCTTAAGCGTGCCATAAAAATGCAAAAATTTGTTCTTTTATTTTAGAATGTTCATGTTACTATAAAAAGCTATGTTTTCCATAATTCATTTTTTTTCATGTCACCTTAAGGATGTTGTGTGGAGATACAAATTTTTTTTCAAATGGCACCCTTCTATTTTAACTACAGAATTTTATTCAGGTAATTTTTCTGTGAATTTAGGTTATTAAAATCAAAATTTGAACGAGTTGTTTATATTTTACAATATTTTGAATTAATTAGATGTTAGCTGATAAAATCATAGATTCGTAATAATAACATAATACATTGGTAGGTAACTAAAATATGTATCAAAGAGACTATTTTTCTTAACATTTAAATTTGATTAGATCAAAACCTACTCGTTCAAACTTTGATTTCAATATATCGAAATTCACAGAAAAATAACCCAAAAAAAATTCAGCAGTTAAAATAGGGGGTTGCTATTTAAATAAAAAAAGTTTGCATCTTTAAGGTGGCATGAAAAAATTAGTTATGGGAAAAACCGACGAAAAAACATAGAGGGACTGTCATCGTTATTGAGCGTCTGTCCTAATAAAATTATTTTTGTCAGCCATATATAAATATAATATTTCTATAATCTATATGATATTGCTCTCAGTTACGATAATTCTGCTCAATTTGGTACGTTAGGCGATTATGCAGACAATATTCTTAGACAATACTAAAATATGACTTATCTGAAATAAGAAATTATCATTTTTATTACAAAATTGAGTATTTTTATACACCCTATTCAGGAACTTTTAGAATTTTCCGAGGAATCTCTAGCTAAATATGGTAACCCTAAATTATAACAGACTTGTTCTAGCTTATGTTGTATAGACATATTAACAAAATAAGTTATTTCATTTAAAATTGAATCTAGGTTGTAATGTTTCAAAGGTTTTGGTATTATTTTCAATATTAACTATTTTTAAGAGGCTGTAAGTTATGATAAAAAAGGATCATATGATTAAATTCAGACTTTTATCCATTAGATAGAGATTAAGATTCAATATTTGATTATTTGTGTGAAGAATGAGAGTTTTTTTTTAGATTCTGAACAATGTGAAACGTTTTTTTTTTTTCATGTGGAAATTGCTATATTATGACAAATGATTAGAATGTATAAAATAATATAAAAACATTATTATAATAATTAAAGTATATATTATATTAACATGTACAATATATAAGAGATGAACATATTTGGTAATTATTACTAATAACTAATAAGTAGTGTACAAGAATACTGGGCAACAGCCAAAAAGTGAATGTTGTGGTTGATCACCTAACCCAACATTGAGAAATAAAAATAAACAGTGTTGCCTCTTATAACAGAAATATTTGTCCAAAAATGTCGACCAGCAACTTTGAAACCGGATTTGCCTCTAGGTGGTACTTGAGAAACGTCATTATTAAAATTTCTCAATTTTCTTTAGAGAAAAACTACTTAAAATTTGACAAAAAAAATCTTGGAAACCATCATGTTTTGATCCAAATTTTATGAAAATTCAAACATAGACAATAATATTAGAAATATTTTTAAGCAAGAAAATGTGAAAAAAAATATTTTGGATATTTTTTTTTTGTAAACCCTTTTTTTTATGGAAATACTTGTCCAAAAGTCTCGGACCAGCAAATTTTTTAAGCCAGATTGGCCTCTAGATCAGCGATTCTCTAACTTTTGAGACTGAGGCTCCTTATAATATTACCAGTATTTTGAGCGACCTTGTATTATGATAGTATTAAAAAGTAGTGACAAGTAATTATTATTATTATTATATTAAAATTAAAATAATAAATACTTAATCAGCAACCCAAAATTTTGGTTAATTATAGTGCTCAATAATGGTTATCATAATGATAATAACAAAAGAACACTAGATATTTAATGTATTGGCGACCCCCAGTTTGAGAATCGCTATTCTAGATGGTACTTTAGATTATCAAAATTGTTTTCTCAAAATTTAGGAAAAACTATCCAAAATTTGATGAAAATGATATGAAAATTATCTTTTTTTTTTCTTTATTTATTAGATTAAAAAAAGTAAAGTAAAATAAAGGAAAGTGAAGTAATGTGTAGACAAAAAAGCCGGACATACTTTGCACCAAGGGTATTCTTCGCTTCTTGGGTCAAATACTCTTAGTGGGCGTGTTGTAAATGATAACTATTATTGTTATTTATTTTATTGACTCCCTTCTTTCAAAATCGTATTATTAAAGAAATGGTTTATGATTTCTTTAAAATTCTATACACCTACCAGAGTATTTGACCCAAGGAGCGAAGAATATTTGTGATACAAAATATGTTTTGTTTTCTTATCAATTCTTTACTTATATTTTCTTTGCTTTACTTTTTAATTTTATTTTATTTACGGGGCATTATGTTTCATTGAAGAGATTTTTTTAAATGTATGTTGTAGTATTAATATTTATAGCTATAATGGACCTATTTCATTTTTAAACATAATTTATATTTTTATATAGTTTTTAACAATATTTTAATAGTAGGTATTTGTAAAATATCTTAAAAACCATTTATAAAAATCACTTTAAATAATTTTCAAATTATGCTAGGTTTTACAATTCATATTTTACACGCTATAATATCTGTAAAACCAATTGTGGTTTATAATAAATATATTTCATATGCTAAAAAATATTATAAACTATTTACTAAAACTCAATTAATTTATAAACGATTGAGGCAATTTAATTAAAATGTTGTACTTTTTATCATACCTATCAATTTTCCCAATTTTATTTTATTTTACAGATGGATGTACTCTTTAAAACCAGGCATTGAAAAAGGATTTCTGAGTCAAAGAGAAAAATTCATAATTGGTGTTTCTCAAAAAAAAAAAATACCGCCATCTGTGGTATCAAAGAAATTGATCAACCGAACACCAAATCAGATTCGTAATGCTTATCGCCGAAATTTATCATATAAAGTTAATCATATTTCTAGAGGTGCTTGGTCACCTGAAGAAGACAAAATGTTACTTAGTGCTGTCAACCAAAATACATGTAAAGAAGTGTCATGGTCACAAATTTCTAAACTAGTACCTAGGCGTAGTGCTGATCAATGTCGTCATAGGTTCAGAAGAATAAAAACAAAAATAGAACAACACCCAAATTTGACTAATGATAATCTTCCACAATCAAAACAAATACACAAGCCACAAAGTATTTTAATACACGATGAATCATCAGATACAAATGATTTACATTTAAACTTCAAACAAAATCGTCAGTTGCAGAAAATATCTGATTTATCAGTTGAATCAGTGGCTGACCAAAAGTTGAAAAAAGCATTTTTAGAAAATGTTTATATAACCAAATATTGTGGTTTTTCTAGTAAATGTCATCTTCTCAAATATATACTTGATTACTTAGGAGCTGATTTGGTTGTTCCTGAAGAGTTTGTTCATAAAGATGATTTAATAGATGAAGATCTTATGAGCATGATGCATTACTTAAAAGAGTTTTCTATTGATCCACTAACATTACATCAAAGTACTGTTGAAGAAAATGTGACTGATATGAAATTTACTCATGAAAAATATGAAAATGTTCATGATGTTTTAAGAACAAGTGACATTATAAACTCTGATGTAAGTGAAGTGGAAGGCCTATTAGATATAAGAATGAGAAACTTTGAAAATCAAAATTTTAACACGAATAATTCAATTTCTTTAAGAAAGAAAACACGTCCATTACCATTATACTTTATGGGCTCTGTTCCACCAAATCAAGAAACACTTAAAATGTTCTATACATATATGAATTATGTAAATTCAACCATCACAGAAAATTGTAAAGTTTCTAATATAAAATTTGATTGGGATAATAGCGAGTCTAAAAAGTTACATCAACGACTTGTTGCTATTTTTAGGTGGCCTTCATTAATTTCTGGAATGGGAAATTATAATTACGAAAAAAATAATATAATTATGAATAATAAACAGCCTACTATGGAATCAAATTGTTCTAAAAAATATTATTCTTCCTCTAAAAAGAAAAAAGACTCATTTTAATTTAAAGAAATCAAAATTGTTAAGTTCATTTAGATTCTGAGTGGAGCAAAAAAGCTAATGTTTTTACAATGATGTTTATTTTATTTATTTATTTTTATTTTTAGGTGTTCACGTTTTATTATAGAAATGTTCGTTCAAAACTTTCAATCAGCAACTTGTTAAAAATAAAATTTTGCTCGTTTAGATACTTTTAAGAGATATTTTTTTAAATTCTCACTATTTCTTCCAAAATTTGGGGAAATTTACTCAAAATTTGATAAAAACAATTAATTTTTTTTTTCATTCAAATATTATAAAAATGTAATTGTAGATAGACCAAAATATTGAAAATATTGTGATGAAATAACATTTTGAACAGTTTCTCAGTTAATAGTGGTATTTAAAACATGCTCAGCAAAAAATATTTTTTTTTTGTAATAATTAACTTTATAATTCTTAAGTAAAATTATCTCATATAAATTGAAACTCCATTCAGAATCGTTTTATCGAATAATTTATTTATTAACACAACTATGTCTGGTTTTTTAAATTTTCTATTGCTTTCGTGTTATTGAAAAGTATGTATTTATTATTAATAATGAGAATAAAATTGTATCATCTATTTGATACTTGGCCATTTTTATTTAGTATATATAAGAAATTACTAAATGTAGATATAGTATTAAAATACATTCTCATAACTCCTTGCTTTTATTTTAGAGACTTTCCAGTGAAGGTTTAATGTTATTTAACTATTAATTTTTATCTTAACTAAAATTATATTTTTCTTCATGTTTGCATCAATTTTATGTACACATTCAACTTAGTGATGTAAAAATATAGTATTTTTTTTTTCTTATACATGTCATTAAACTTTGTATAGCACTGTGTTTGTCAAACTATGGTATAATTAATATTTGTATTATAGACGTTTTATACCAGGTTTGCCCAACCCGTGACCCGCGGGCCACATCCGGCCTATAGAAGTATTACAAACTTCCTGTGAAAACATAAATTTAGAAATTTGTAGAAACATAAAATAAAAACTATGAACGAATATATAGCTGCAGTTTAGTTTCTAAATGATGAAATTAAACCATAAACATTCAAGGAAATATCCAGTATTTTAAACACTATATTTTAATAATACAAAATAAATTAAAAATCATAAATTACATAAATGAATGACATTTTATCAAATTAATATAAAAACACAATAATCTGCACTATCTAAATTATATAATCAATCAATCAATAGTTACTCAATCCCTTAAAAAGATGGATAATAATATGTTTATTGTACTAAAAAAAGTGAAGTAGGTATATTAGGTACTTGTAAAATATGGCCCCTAGTGTAAATATAAATTTCAAATGCGGCCCGGAATTTTAAAAAGGTTGGGCAAGCCTGTTTTATTTAGTGTGATATTCAAGGTATTTTATTTTATAATATATACATATATACACATATTTGAATATAAATATTGATCAATAAATAATAATTTTTATGAATGTATCAATTAAACAATATATAATAAATATAAACAAAATTTACCAATTTTGTCTTTTTTTCTGGTTAAACCACTTAAAAATAAATATTATCCCTATGTAAAATTTTATTAAACACTTTTATACAACATGTATAAAAAGATTATATACATATTTTACACCATTGTATTATATAATTTTGTACTATGTGTATAATACATACAATTTTATACACGTGTAGAGACACGTATACAAATATTTTTTTTTTAGTGGAAGGGGGATTTTAATCGTCATAAAATAGTAGATATTAAAATTGAATAACACTGCAATTAAGAAATCTTCTCTGCAGTCTTAGTGACTTAATGCAATATGTGTGTTTCAAACTATTAAAATATTATAGTAAAAACAAATTAGGTAAGGTATAATGAACTTTTGAAAAAATGTTGAGGAAACTTTGAACCCTTAACCCCCTACTCCTTATATACGTGCCAGAATATGTATTATACAAATTCACCTAACTACATATAACTGTTACTTTTAACTTAGTTAGCAATTTAGTCTTTTAAATATTGTACATTTTTGGATGTTTATAATATTCACAAAACTATATCTTTTCAATTAACAAATTAATTTATGTATTTTTTTATTTAATTATGTTTCTTAAGTATTACTTATCTATGTAAATTGCCCTATAATGTATAATTTATAGCAACTTATTGAAATCAAATTTGCCTCTAGATTGTACTTTAGAGAGTTCATTTTTTTGAATTTCTCAATTCATCAATTTTTTGGAGGGGAAAAACTACTTAAAATTTACAAAAAAGACTTGAAAGCCATAATAATTTTTTTAATCTACACTTTATAAAAATTTAAACTTAGATAGACAATAATGTGAAAAATATTTTGGCGTAGAAAATTTTTAAAATGTAAAAAAAAATATTGGATATTTTTTTCTAACACTCTCTTTCTCATTAAAGAGAAAAACTTTCTTTATTTATTCAATAAAAAAAGTAAAGTAAAGCAATGAAAAGTAAACTAAAGTATAGACTAGAAAGCCGGACATATTTGGCAACATGAGTATTCTTCGCTCTTCGGGTCAGATATTCTTGGTGGGTGTGTTGAAAATGATGACTATTATTGTTCTTTATTTTATTAACTTCCTTCATTCAGAATTGTATTGAAGAAATTATTTATTCTTTCTTTAAAATTCTACTCACCCACCATGATGAGTATCTAACCCAACAAGCGAAGAATATCCTTGGTGCGAAGTATGCCCAGCTTTCTTGTCTATACTTCACTTCACTTATCATTGCTTTACATTACTTTATTTTCTTGTCTTACTTTTTATTATTTGAGCTCTGACTTAAAATAATAAAATTACAAAAAAAAAAATTATAATAATATACTACAGTAATTGAAGAGCTGGATACAAGAAGGGTATTTCAGAAGAAGTGATCACACCTGTAGCCATTAAATTTAAAAAAAGCAAATAATTCTTAAATAATAATTTAATCAATTAAATCAGTGTACAATTCATTCGTTCAACTGGAAAATTATTTTAGATTCTGAGTGAAGTAAAGAAGCTTATGGTTTTAACCATCCTCTTGACAGGACTGCCACTCAAAATATGTTTAAAATAGAGGAAATAAACTAGATTTTCAAAATTAGAGACTAATTTTATGAAAAAATTTGTAAAAAAATATAGAAACTTTCATAATATGTATATTCAAAATATAAAATTACAATAATTAATTCTTATGATCTTTTGTTAATTAAATCTCAACATAATGGACTGCATAGATGGAACATAATCTAGTTACTTTAGAATAAGTATAATATAATTAAAATATCAAAAGTTAGCAATGACACACAGTATTTGGGAGCTAAAAGTTATTAGGTCTATGTTTGGGAACACTATAAATTTCTGCACTCCGATATAAATACTATATTATGGTATTTTTACTAGGGTTCTGCTGCAAACATTTTATTTTTATCATGCTGCACCAAATAGCATGCATATTTATTTTAATTTTTCTATAGCTTTATCACAGAATAAATCAGCAATACAACAACAGAGTAATAATTTTAGTCATAAGAAGTTATTCTGTTGTCATTCCAATGATTTCGAAATGAATTAAAGTAGTACCTAAATAATTTTTAATTCGTGTAAAAAGATAGTTTTTGTGGACACATGACTTTTTCGCGCCATTCCTGTGAGTAACAAAGAGAAAGCCGACCGAATTCATAAATTCAATACGGTGCTTTTTGAGGGAAAATTATACGATATAAGGGATTATTAGACGAAATAAGAGACCAAGTGGCAGCCCTGTCTCGGCGGCCATCGCTGCGTGCGCGTTGTCGTCGTCCGCGGCCCTTCGAGCTGTAAACACCGCGCGCACCCTCCCGCAAATACGCCACCCGGGTGCCCGGTGGCGAGTTGCGGCCGTGTGCGCGCGCATCGCGGCGAGGGCCATATTCCCGGGACAACGACGTCATCGTTAGCACTGTAGCTCGGCGGTCGAATAGGGTTGCGGGGGGGAGGGAGGGGATCCGCGTCGTTTTCGTTCCGCCATTGTGTCCGGTGGAACGCGAGCCGTCTGTCGCTTCTTGCCGCGTGCGTGCGCGTTCTGCACAATTTTTTGTATTCCGGCGTCAAATCGCTCTATCTATGCAGCTGCAACTGCTGCCGCCGGTCGATCCCCACACCATCCACCAGCAGCCCAACTTGTTGCCGACGGAACTGAACGCTCTCCGGTCGACGCTGGTGACTATCTTGTGCTATCTGCTGACGATGAGGTTGCTGGCATACGTCACCATGCTGTTGCTGGCCGTGTGGTTATCGTTCCGGCGGCATATTCGCCGCGCGTTCGCGAATTTGCGCCGGTCGAGAATGGTGATCACAGTGCAGCGGATCTGGTCGATAATGGTGATCGTAGTGAAGCGGATCTGTTCCGAGAGGTTCCCGTTGGTGACGTTCGGATTGGTTCGCGTCATGTTCCGCCAGAGGAACCTGGCCGGCCGCGTGATTCGCTTGTGGATGCGTGTCATGTGTCTTTTCTCCGTTTATCGCCACCGAACGACACCCGCCGGCACGTTCTATGTTCTCTGGATACGTGTTTACATATCTGTGCCGTCTCTGATTGTATTCTTGTTCAAAATCGCCGCTACCATCATTCTAACACTGATGCTAGTACACATCTTACGCTCTTAAACGAAATCGAAATGTTATTTCTGTTTTACGCCATATTATGAATACTTAGGCTCGGATATTTGCACAATTTGTTCTGTATCATTGTTAATTATCAAGGTACCCCTATTGATTAAGCACGAAATCCTTTTCATGTCGTTTTGAATACAAGTAACCATTTTTTTTTTGTTTTTGTTTTTGCATATTATTTTGGTTTTATGGCATCGATTTTAAATCGACATTCCTTTATGGTTTTTGACGTAAAATATTTTGGTGATTCATTCGAGATCACGAAAATATTCTCAACAAATTTAACTGATTGTAATCGAGTGATTATGATGGTTGCGATGGAACCGAGAAATCTTCCCAGGACCACAGCTAGACTCGGGCTCGTTAAGGAATAAATACTAGGTATACAAATTCTGTAAAAGCCTACAATTATTGTTCTATTTGTATAAACTTGTACCTATACCTAAGCAAAATATAAAAAAAAATAAATTAAATTTTTTGTCATCGTGTACCTATAAATATATTATAATTTTTAAAAGTATATGTATTTCCTAAATTTTTAATACACAAAATCTGAACCTTTGCTGTAATAGTGGCAATATTATTTTGTGTGAATGATATCATAATTATTATTATTGTTTTGTATTCTTGAGTTTGTGTACTTACATTTGAATTTGATTTAATTTTGTACTTGAATTCAAATGACTATATATTATTGTGCCAATGTTTTTCATTACCTACATAATGATGTGCGCTGAAAGCGAATTCCAATAAAAAGAAAACTCATTAAACCTAATATTAATTGTGTTATCTTATTAATCGTTACCCGAATCACTTTATTATAGTATTTGTACCGTATGCTGAATCAGTTATATTTAAAATATTATATATTTACAGCAGTTTTCAGTTTTTCACGCTTGAAGGGTTATACAAAAATACAATTTCAAAAATGTTTACCCACTCAATTGGGTAGGTAAGTCTAAAACTAGGCTACTAACATTTCATTACATCATTTTCCCCATAGAAACTGATGTCAACTATGAAGTAAATGAGTTCATATTATAACATACAGTAAGTATATATATATATATATATATTATATTATTTATCGTCAATTGAATTAAACTTAAACTAAGTTTATTTATAAAATCAATTGCCAATCAAACTAGTACTTTAGATAAGATTAACTATGGTCCCTAAAAATTATATTTATTTTATTACTTATTGTATAGGTTAAACAAACTTTCACCATGATTATTTATATTAGACATTGCCAATCAAACTAATACTACAAAAAAAATTCACTCTGGTCCCTAAAAAATTATAATTATTTTATTACTTATTGTATACATAGATAATGTATTTATCAATTATGATTGTATGGTATATTTAGTAGCAACTTATTATCGATAACAAGCAGGGCTGGATTTAGGACTAGGCTATAACCTAGGGGTGCCACGTCTTGGGAGGGCGCTGAGCCGTGGACGGTGATTTCTTTTTTTATTTTGTAGATACTAGATATAATTCCTATCTACAAATTTCATTTGCCATCTACTCAACAAAAATTTAAGACATAATTTTTTAGGTTGACTTAAAAATAATTTTAAATTATTACATTTTACATTTTTATATAGTCATAAAATTGGTAAATTAATAAGGAGTGGGGCTCTCAGCTCTTATTGAATAAATAATGATGTTCTATGAAGTAGGAAATTTGTTTTTTTATTAGCCTAGGGGCGTATTTTAAGTAAATCCGGCCTCGATAACAAGGAAAAATATTAAATACATATTCAATTTATTTTATCATTCTAAAAAATATGATTGTGCATGTAAAAGTACGAAGCAGAATAGGTGAAATTCACCTATTCTGGGACAGAACACTTTCATGACTATAATAGTCATCGAATACTATATAATCTAAATAATATAATCGTATATTGTATGAATAATGAATATGCCAAAATTATTACCTAGTAAAATAAATAATTTGAAATGTGTGCTAGTAAAAATATCTCCCCTGAAATTTTTTTTAAATACGCCCCTATAAGTAGATAACCACAAATATCTTACTATGTGAGTACTTCACAGGAAATTATAAAAAAAAAAAATAGCTTCTACAAAAACTACTAACTAGAAATATTAGGTAGCAGATTTTACTCGTAAAAATACAAATTTCAAAACTTTGACATCTATAGAAACAACACGAAGCACAAAAATATTGCAACAGTGATTAATTTAATGTATTATTTGTGAATTAAAATAAATATATTAATACCTAATCATTAAAGATACAATATTCATTTTTTGGTAAGAGGAGCCATGGTCTTTCCCCTAAAGCCACTACTGATAAGACAATATTATATAAAACATATGTTTGTTGATGTTAAAATTTATTGGAATGATAAAACTTTTTGGCACTAAGTACAATAATTCAGTTGGTATTGTTATTCCCAGAATAAGAAGTAAATTTAATCAATTTTATATAATATTTGTATTTCGCAAAATCAGTACATTATTATTAAATATTAAATTTATCCTCAGGTAATAATAACTTAAAATTATATAAAAAATTCATAAATTCTATAGATTTTTATGACTAATGATAATTCTATTTAAATTTGTTAACTAAGTACTCGAATTGATCTTAATTAAATAATTCTGTTTTATTAATATTGTTTAGTTAAATTACTGTGTTTATTAAGAACTTACACTCACATCACAGCCATTACAATATAACTAAACTAGTCACTAGATAGCCGTCTTCCCATTATAGGCGCAAATAGGTGGGGGGGCTTAGAAGAGGCTAATCCCCCTCAAAACCACTCATAGCCCCCCTAGATTTTTTGAAAATTGCTTGAAGTTAATGTAATTTTCGGTTGCTAAATAAATAAATATTTTAGTTCCCCCAAATGGTTTGTCCTAATTATGCTTATGCTTCCCATTCAATAATTAAATACCACGGTTTAAGATAATATTATACTGGTTAGCTTTGTATATCATATCACGATCTAGTCTATGCATATTAAAGTGGTCCGGAATTATTGCATTCCGCCAAAATGCGCGTCGGACCATAGTGATGTCGTTTTTGCATATACATCATAGGGAATTTATTGATTTTTAAATATTATATTCTAAATGGTGTAACTTATGAATAATTATTATAGAACGTTTTTTTTAGACCAAATTTTCCTTGATCGAATACAATATATGTTTCCAGTAATATACGATCTTTAGACAAAGAAATATTATAATATTGTTTTAAAAAGTATATTCGAATTTTTTATACATATATCTATATAATATCAATAATTTCGTCTTATCACGGCTCACAAGAATAAATGTAAAATATGTATAATAATTATTATATTATGTACAAGTTCTCATGACAATGATTACTAATTAGTTACTAGAGAACCTACTACTAGTTAGTACAAGTGTACAACCTATTTACAGAATTTATTATTAATTACATAATATTTACAATTTATTATAATATTGTATAGTAAAATGTCCAGAAACTGTTTCGTTCCTGGATGTCGAGAGGGCGCTCAGAGCGGCAAATTTTTATAAGATACATAATATATTTCATATGCTGTATACGTAAACGTAGATAGTGTTAATGAAGACAGGTACTATAATACAGGTATTGAACAAACTAAATATTAAACTAATAGTATTAATATTGTGTATAATTAACTGAACCTCCGCTCGGAAACATTTTATTGTACATCATTGTTAATATTTTATTTTATTGTAATATTTCTTATTCAAAAAGTTGGTATTTTCGGTTAAAAATTATTATTTACGTGACATACTGGACAGATATTGCAAAATATGGGACAATTTCATTAATTTGAAACTATTACGGGGACGCCGGGACATTACCACAAAATATGGGACGTATGGCATCCCTAAGTTAGGTATTTTTGTTCTATCCAATTTGTGACTTCGAGTAGTTAAAACAAAAAAAAAACGTAATTCGCCCGGCCATGCAAATTTCGTCAGGATTTTTTAATGAATTGAAAAAAATCTGAAATGTGCACCTGTAGTGCCGCATGGTCGACCGAGGCACTCAAATACAAGTGTTTCACCTCCAGTAGTCGACCGGGAGCGGTGGCGCGCTCCTGTAATCCGGCTACTCGGAGGTCGGATTTGCGTGGATGGAATATAGTGGGGGAAAAACGGGTTGGGCACCCACCTTCCCACCAGGTCCAGCTCGTCCCGGCTAATACCAGTCGGTGGTTTCGCATCCCCGTATAAACTCGGAGTTTCCAGAGAGGAGAAATAATAATTCTTAAAACCAGTTCGTCGCGGGATGATTACAAACTGCCGTCCGATATACCTCTCTCCGGACTTGCTGCGAATATCCTGACCAGACCGCAATCCACAAAATTTTTTGCATTTTTTTTCATCCACTCATAAAATATATTGTATAATTCTTTTTGCCGTAAATTTAATATTTTCAATACATTCTGCACGTTTAATAAAAATTATTATAATACTTAATTGTATTTTTTTTTTTTTTTGCTACCTAGATTTGCTCGTTACCATATCATATTATATTTCTTAAGTCATATCGACGAGAACATAAGACAAAATTTTTCGTTTTTTTGATTTGAATAGTGAGGTGACCATTTCTTATACCAATTCTTCAGTAAAACAATACTGTCCTCCAAAAGAGTATTTGATCCAAGGACCAAAATAATGTTGGAAAAATAAGTTTTTAGATTTCTTCATTTTCGCCTTGAAATCATATTTCATCGCTTTTATAAAATTTTTTCTGTGAAATCGATATAATATGTTTTATTATTATTATTATTTTTCTTTTGTTCAATTGATTATTTTTACTTTTTAGATTCTAAACGAAGTGAAGAAGCTTATGTTTTTACAATGATGTTTTTTTTCCTTTTTTCTCTTTCTGTAAACACTTTTTCATATAGAAATACTTGTCCCAAAGTTTTGTTCAGTATCTCTATAGAACCAAAATCACACCCAGATGGTACTTTAAAGAGGTCATTTTTCCAATTTCTCAATACTTTTTTCAAAACCGTGAAAAAACTGTACGCAATTACCGAAATTTCCGTAAAATTGAAAATTACTTTTTGACATAACTTCTAAAATAATGCAGCTAGAGACTTGAAATTTTCACCAACCACTAAAAATAATTACGATAACATTTCATAAAAATTTCAAAAAGATTTGATCAATTTTGAGTTAAGTACGGCATTTTGAAAATTTCAGAAATTTTTAATTTTTTGTTAGTTTTTATGTAATAAAATTTTTCATTTTTGATATTAAGACTTGAAAATTTAATATAATCTCACTGACATATTACCATTACTTATTAATTACCATATTAATAACTTATACTTATCACGTAAAAGTATTATTAATGACTTAGGAGTTAATTTTGATTCTAAACTTTCATTTAAAAATCATGTTGATCAGTTAAAAAACAAATCATTTATGAAATCAGGTTTAATAAAACGTATGTGAACAGATTTTAATGATTCTTCAGCCTTAAAAGTATTATATTATTATCTTGTTCGGTCTAAATTTGAATATGCATCCCTAGTTTGGCATACAGATAGTATTCTACAAAATCAATGTTTAACATCTATTCAAAATAATTTCTTAAGATATTTATGTTATAAGTGTGGCTACCAAAGAGTTCCTAATTCATCATATGATAAATTAAATCGTCATTTTAAAATAACATCATTAAAAAACAGGTTTCGACTAATGGACTTGAAATTTGTATTTAAATTACTTCATAATTACATCGATTGTCCTGAACTTATTGAACGTTTAAATTTTAAAATTAATTCTTTTAATTCCAGAAATAAACTTGTTTTCTATTCCTTAAATGCTTCTAAATCATACAAAATGTACTCTCCTGCTAATAAACTAATGTCAACTGGTAATTCTCTAAGTAATATTGACTTATTTCATTCATCAATCACTGCATTATCGTCATCATTATATTTATAGTAGATATTGTAGATAACTAAAAATTTTCACTTTTAATTGTAAACTATATTTATTTATTATATTCTCTCGTTTTTATTTTTTTCATTCCATAGTATGTATGTATATGAAAATATTTGTTTTATTTTAGATTCTGAACGAAGCGAAGAAGCTTATGATTTTACAATGATGTTTATTTCTTTTTTTCTCTTTCCGATTGTTTTCAAATTTGGTGCCTAGATAGAGAAATTCATTGCGAATATTTCGATACAATAAAATTTCTTACGGATGAATAATTAAACATTTTACGAGGGTTTGACTGAAGAAAAATCGAAGAAATTACGACAAAGGTGGCATTTACCAATAAACATTTAGCCGGCGCCGCCTCAATCCGTACTCACCTTAATCGTATCGTGGGATTCCCAACATAATTATATTTAATTATGTAAACTTTATATTACTATTATATATAAACTATGCCGATAATTTTACAGAGGGATTCGTGTTTCATATTTATTAGTAGTGTAATAGTGACATACTATTCAGTGTTTATAAAGGTGGCCACACACTACGGTTTTAAATGTCCGTGTGCAGTGTATTTTTGTGAGAATTTCCAGTGAGAATTTCATTGCGAATATTTTGGTGCAATAAAATTTCTTACGGACAAAGAACTAAACATTTTACAAGGGTTTGGTTGAAAAAAATAATCGGAGAAAGTACGGATAAATTACCTATTTTATTACATAAATATATCTTATTAACACACAAAAGGTTGAGAGGTTGATAGGTGATGTTTTATTGCATCTTTTTTTTAATTATTGTTGTTGTTATTATAATTATTGTAATATTAATGTTAATTGACAGGACGTGGTATGTATAAAATAATATTTTAATAGCTTAAAATCTAATTTGATTAAATATCCTAACAGCCAATCAGGTATGGACATAGTTTCGACCAATGACAATCGTTTTGCTTTCAATAATAAAATAAAATAAATTCATAGCAGTCGTCAGACCGTCGTCTCGTCGTCAGTGTTCAAACCGATGCGGCAACGGAGAGTTCGTCTCGCTGATCGGTTTCACTCACTCCTCTCTCTCTCTCCTATCTCCTCTCTCTTCTCTCTTTCTCTTTTTTCTCTCTCTCTCTCTTCTCTCTCTCTCTTTCTCTTCTCTCTCTCTCTTCTTACTAAATCTATTTTATCTATTATGTGTACACTTTTTTTTTTTTTTGACATCTTGTTTCCTTGCGTTATTTAATTCGCTGATGGTACGCGTGCGTGATGGTGAAGAGGGCATCGGTAATTCGCAGTTAACAACCTGTGTGGTTGCTCAAGTCACCTCATGCCGTGTACTGGACGTAATCTTAATAATGTGAGAGTACATGAGTGTTTTAACTTAAATTTATAAGTACACGTAGTATTTAAAACGGAATTCGTGTGCGCGTTAGGTAGGTTAGGCAGGTTTAGGTAGGTAGGTAGGTCGGTAGGTCCCCTCCATGAGCCCACCTTGCCGTGGTGGAGGGGCTCATGCCTTTAGGGGCATGCTAACGGGCTCACCAAAAAACGATTTTTTTTTCTGTGTACAACTTTTTGTATGAAAATTCTTGTCCAAAAATTTCGATCAGTAACTTTTTGATACCGGATTTACTTCTAGATTGTACTTTAGAGAGGTAGTTTTTTTGAATTTCTCAATTCTTCAATTTTTTTTTTTGGAAAAAACTACCCAAAATTTGACAAAAACGACTCGGAAATCATAATTTTTTAATCCGAATTTTATGAAAATTTAAACATAGATAGAAAATCTTATAAGAAAGATTTCGGCGTAAG